>JANHGO010001527.1:0-33826 GCA_024606505.1 Aquila spilogaster
AATGCCTAAACTTAATATTTGGAGGTGGCACACAAGCTGTGATCATAAAACGGGTTTTACTGGGAAGCCATGTTTACTTCTTGTTTATCAGTCTTATTTTAATTCATTCTGGGTAGGTTCCAAGCGCTGTGTTGGAGATTAAAGGCGACTGCGCTCCCCAATTAGCAGCCAGTCCTTTCTAAGCAAAAATATTTCTTAGGGGCGAGATGAAAGTGGGATCGTTCTGTTCATTAACAGTTCGGCGCTGGGGCGGGTTACTTATCGCTAGACAGCTCTGGCTTGGGCTTGAGCCTCTCAAGATTTAAAACGAGTGTCCGCATAGATGTGAAATCCCGTGTGAAAATGCCCCTCCGGGAGTGCCAGCCCGTAGAGCACACGAGCTGTGCGGTACGAGGGCACCGACCGGCAAAACAGCGGCTCTGTGCAGGGCTCTGAACTCCCCGAAGGAAAATGGAGCTGTGGGGCACCGATCTCCGCGTCTCCCGTGGTGAAACCCTTCAACTGAAGTCGCGGTGGAGGCCATAAAAACCTTCGTTTCCATTCAAGCAAGGCAGAAGAATATTTGCACCGTTCGGGGGGGACGGGGAGGCGCGGGGCTCAGCAGAGCGTACTCAAAAGGACCTCACTGCTCCTCCATCTCTTTCGGAAGGGTAAGCGGGTGCAAAGCAAGATTTATAGGCCTGTGTGAAGACGTGAGAATTCAGTCTTTCGGGTATAAAATGCGCTCCAGAATATAGTTTCGAGGTTTATTTGCTCGGTTTTTAGTTGATAAACTTCATATTACTCCGAAGGGAAACGCTCCTCTGGTTTGCCGCACGCACAAGACGAGGTTTACTCTCGCCCAGAGGCTCTGCGCTCGCTTACCCTCCCGAAAAACGCTCGTCGGCCGCGGCCGAACAGCGCTCTGAAGGCGGCCCACGCCCGGCCGCCCCGCGCGGCGGCGGTGCCCCCTCGGAGCCCCGCGGAGCGGAGCGGGCGCGTTATTTAAAATTCTTGCAAGGGCACGCAGGCTTTTTATTTCATTTGGCTATGACTGAAATAGTGATCATATTACTACAACAATGAAGGATTAAATTTGTATTACTTGTTTTAAGCTGACAAAACAGAAAAGATGAACATAAAATGAAATAATCATATTAAAACCTTTGATTAGCTCTTCTAGGATGAATTACTTGCCTGATCTATTATGTCTGTACATATATGTGAAGAACACAGGATTAGCGTACAATTACTTTATCACTATGCAAGTTCTGCCGTTACATTGAAATATGTGAATGGATTTCCTTTGTGTAATTCTGAGCAATTGGGAAATCAACAAGAAAGAAAATCAGAGGTCCTTAAAGGAATTAAGAGTCCTTAAGAAAATAGCCGTTAATTCAGGCGTGCTCACTTCCTGGCTCAAATCTGATTAGCAGGCTTATTTCTCTCATATTCCATTGTCAGAAGGACATAGAATTGTTGAAAACAAACCCTCATCTACAGAAAACATGAGTTGCCTGCAGCTACAAGTGGAGGGATACCAGAAGAGAGCTTGCTCATAGCCCCACGTTGTAGCCATCTGCCCCAGTGTTTTCCAGCCCCATTTTCTCAACTGTAGGAGTTGAGGGGAAGTCGTCTGACTTAAACTACGTAAACAGTTTTTTTCTGTCATGTTATTTTAAAGTCCTCACAGCTCTTCACTTTGTCTCAGAAGACAGCCATGAAGCAGCTATGCTGTTGTAATGGGTGGAAAGGAACAGGTTGATACTCCTTAGTAATGAGGCAGGAAAAGTTACATGGGAAGGGGCTGAAATGAGCACACTGAGCTGGTGATAGTGCTGAAAATGCCTGGTGACACCACAGCCCCATAGAACAGGAAGACACATCTCACCTGAACTACAGGCTCTCTGGGATGTACCTGAAGCATGTGGGTCACTGAGCTCTTGAGAAAAATGAGCCTGCTGCACAGTTTGTGCATCATTTTAATAGTTCTGTCTTTATGTATTTTTGTGTGAAGGGATGGTATATTGCTTCAAAGGAGCTGCAGTGGATTGTTGTAATTGTAGCATGTTACAGTACTGCAAATACGCCTGTCGGGTCTCGGTTCTGAGACAGCTGGGAGTAGGAAAAAGCAACAGAAGTGCATGATTTGCTAGAAGACAGGTGGCACCACATACTACATTTTCATGGCAGAACAGTGCATGCTAGGTGATCATCAAGTCTTGTGATCCACAGCGAGGGTAGGGTGAGTCAGCAGCAGTAGGGCCTGGCAGGTAGAGGCAGTACCAACACCAAAACAGGAGTGACCCCGGAGCTGCTGTTCCCCCCTGAGCCATCACAATATGACATTCTTTTCTTACATAAGAAAATAATTTGCACAGCTAATGATTCTGTCATGCCATTAATAGAAGAGCACTAAACCTGTGGGTGTGCTGTAGGTGGAAGGCATAGTACCCCCTCATCATGCTCTACACCACAGAAAGCTTAGTTCTGCTTAGCTTTGCAGGAAGAGCTGAAAAAGCATCAGTGGTTCACAGTATGAGCAGGATGACTTTCTTAAACACAACATAAACATGGCCTTACACCAGAAGTTTTGCTTTCTAGCTTAATTGCTCTCCTAATTTGACCTACTTCATACTGCATAGTTTGTTAGTATAGGCATCACGGGCACCTACTGAATGGGGCACTTGCACCCATATGAATCAGCAGAAGTTCCCATATGAACTGTTGGCCACGTGACGTGTTTACTTAATGAAGAGCACTGGGCAGGTATGTAATAGTTTTGGGAGGAGACATTCCTCTTCTGGCTTATGTTCACTATTGCCATACATCCTATGGAACGGGACATGCTGAAATATTTTAAGTTATATTGCCTTAGAAAGTAAGTTTAAATAAACATTTTGCAGAAAAGTTATTAATCACTGGAGTTTTTTTTAAGTTAAAATATCAGTTACTATGAACTAGACGGTCTGTTAGCTAATCTTAGATTTGTGTGTCTGCAGTTCATTTGACCAGAGATTTGTAGCTGGGGACTTTCTCTAGACAGCAGAAAGCCTCTTAATCATTAGGGAAATATCTGTGCCTCTTCACTTTTATAATTACTGTGATATTTCATATTGAAAATACTGCCATGACCGCTGCAGGTAGAAATGACAAATTGCTGGTAATGTCACTGATGTAGTTAACCACTGCCATAAATTTGTTCAGAAGTGCGTGGTATATGATCTTAAAGTACTTATTTGATATTCTTGTATATGTAATTATCTTGCTGTTTTAAGTTGGTGTCCAAAATTACTGTTTTGGACTTATTTTTAAATCCAGTGATCATTCACTAAATGCAATTATTCACTTATTTTAACACAAACAATTCGTAATACAATATATTAAATTTTAAGCATATTTAGAACAGTTTTTTTGTTGCATTTGTGTTTGCAAAATGGAGATTGTTGTAGTGCAAATGGTAAAATTTTGAGAGTTGAGATCTTCACCATATAATTCTGTGTGAAACAGCTGGAGTAGCTGCTGTTGTGCATGCTGCTGATTTGTTTCATTCCCTAATGCTGTTCTGATTAAAGGTGTCAGAACTGTGGTCAGTTGGCTCTAGTGTATCTCCAAAACCAGAACAGTCTGATACTTTAAGAAATAGAAAATGATGAATACTGTTTCCCTAAACTTCACCTTCAGAGCAGAAAGCTAAAAGGATGATGCTCCATGTGCTACCTTGAACATTGCTTATGTTTTTCATTTCCCAGCAGTGCACGATGTACAGTGAAACTACTGTACATAGGTTTAAATCCAGTTCACGTTAGGAAATGAAGTAATAATAACACATTTCCTAGGTGGGAGCAACTCAGACGATGAGATCATTGCTCAAGGGAATGGGTAAAGGAAAAAGACAGTTGTGGCTATGCGTGGGAATTGTTAGGTCATGGCCTGAACCAGTGATTGAGCATCTGGCAAGGAGGCATGGCTAGCCCTGGGAGCGCAGGTGTGAGCAGTTCACCTGTGCGACCAGAAGGGGTGGACCCTCCCTAGCCTCATTTAAGGGCCAGCAGCCAGGAGGGAAATGTCTCTGTTTGGAGATCTCTTCCTTCTAGGAGTTTTCCAGCGAGTCCTTGCCCTTGAGACAGGTAAGCTATTCCTTTTAGACTGTCAGCCTGCGATTAACTCCTTTCATGGGTCCTCCTAAAACTGACTGAAGGCAATTTCTTACGTCTTTATCTGATACAGGCTACGTGATAAAAAGGTAATGCAAGTTACATTACACTGTATAGCTGGTGTGTAATTTTGGACACATGCCCCCAAACTGGCATTGGCTATGATCCATTTCTGTAAAGCTTGTAGCATTGTGGTAGGACTACAAAGTTGACACTGAAGTCAGCAGAAGAGAAAACTAAGGGCCTAGGTAACTGTAAAAATAAATACATGAAAATAAAATAAATAAATTGCACCTACCAGGATCATCTCAGAAATGTCACATAGCTTTTAATTCACTGCATGGTTATCCTATGCTAAAGAGTCAAAAAGCTGCTCACCAGACATTTGGAAAATACGTGGAGTATACGCAGGTGTTTCATGATATGTTACAATGACTAGCATGTATGTTTTTGAGGAGAACTAAGTCTGAGATTAGAAAACATAGTTTTACTTTTGCCTAACGTTAAGGATTTTATGGATCACTTTATGTTTTAGCTTTTTGTTGTAGCTATGTGGAACAGATGAGTGAAGCGTTCACATTGTCCTCTGATGATGCTCTTAGATTTGCTTTGCACAGAAATGACTGAAGTGTTGACTTGGAAAGAAAAAAAAAAAAAAAGGCCATACTACTTGTTCATTCCTTCCTAACAATTTCATTTGCAGTTCACTTTACCTTGTTCATCTTCTGTTCATGTCTGTTTATGTAGATAAATAACTGGTATAGTCCCCCTTATGTACACATCAGAGGCAAATCATGTTTTAAATAACTTCCTATACCAAGAACAGTCATGGAGATTTGAAAATAATTGAGACTGACTGAGCTATTTAAACGTTTTTCACACGTATTTGCTAACAGCTTCGAGCAACAGGAAGCATTCACAGGTTTAGTGATTATTGCGATTTGGCCTTCTGAAGATGACTAACCTCAGAGCCTTTGGTGTTTAAGATAGTTCATATGTTAGCACTAGGTATTTTAAGTATATGGTCTGCAGTTTGTGGAGATTCTCATCTGGACAATGTTAGTTTTGTCTTCTGTGTTCATAAATTAACTCGCTACAGAAGATTGTTCAAAAAAGTAGGTGTGCAGTTTTGTTTCTCCCTTAAATTAATACTGGGGCTGATTACTGGCACTTCAAATACTATATATTAATGCCATCATTTAACATAAAAAAAAAATGCATACCTATGACAAAGCAAAGTTATATTTCTATCTGCAAATGTATTAAAATGCACAAAAAGATGTCAGACCACTGACATGTCTCAGTCAGTTCATACTGGTGTTGGCAACACAACCTTCTCTCCTGTCCACAGTCTGCACTGTAGCCCTGCAGGTGTAAAAGGAATCTTTAGGAGCTATAGCAATAACTTTAGGAAGTGAACTTTGCCCAAGAAGGTTGGTGAAAATATCTAGGTGTGGAACGGGGACACTATTGCTGAAGCATAGGACTGACCAGGGACAAATGTTCAGAAGTCACCACTGCATGCCTTCTTCCTACCTCCCCCTCCAGAAGCCCTTCACAACATCATGTGAGCTATGACAGTGATGTGGGCATAAAGTAGGTACTGTATTATTTCTGTTTCGTTAGGAAGCTGGAAATTATCTGACTTAAGACAGCTGCCGTGACTGCTTGGACTTTGATAGATTCCCTGGTAAAGGAGAAAACTGTGAAGAAAATAAGGTTCAGTAAATCACTGTGATTCAAGGAGATGTCAGTTGCCTGTAACTGATGAATGCAGATGATGTTTGTACAACTTTGTCTCCAGCTTGATAGAAAGCTGCTAATCTTAATACATCTGTTTTCCTTGACTTCTGTGAACTTGGGATTGGGCCCTTTGAGAATAGATAAAAGCAAAAAATATTGCAGTGCCAAGACTGTGTATAGTCAGTAGAGAAAGATGATCAAATTCATCATTATAATACTCAGCAGTTTGTAAACTCATTAACATTTGCAGAGAATGTGCTGTCTTACCTGTGACCTATAAATTCTGGAAAGCTCAGGAGGACTGCCACTCTGAGAAATGTTGATGGCAAAGATATTGGGGGAAGTATGATGAAACCAAGTGGCATGGCTTAATTGTAGTTGCCACTGTTACAAAAGCTTCATGAGACACAAATGACAAGTTACTGTGCATCTACACATTACAGAGCTTGCATGGACTAGGGTTATAGCTTAAGAAATGATCAGGGAAAGTGGGAGTTAGTGAGGTTAGTAAGGTAGTGCCCACTACTAAAACCATTCCTACAGTATGCATTTACAGCAGTGAGAGTAGGGATGATGCTTACGTCCCTCGTTCCAACTATGTTAAAAGTGCTTTCCATCTTGAAAGCATGGATGGGAAAAAAATAAATCCTGAGTTAGATCAGTAATACCAGATGCACAAAGGGATAACATGTAGACACTAGAAAGAGGATTGGAGGACAGAAAATAGATAGGCCTGAACAGATTTAGGCACCAGACAGAGAAAATACTTGAGTCAGCAGTTGTCTCATGAGAAAGAAGACAAATACTGCTTGCAGTTGTCTTGTATGAAAAGAGCCTTTCCATTAAGAATTATTTTATTTTAAATTGTATTGTTTTGCTGAAGTATTAAGATGAAAAATAGCAATTAAAAAAAAAAAACAACAAAGATTGCTGTTACCTTTTGTTGACTCATAAATCAGTAGCACATTGCACATAGCATTTGGAGCTTGTTACTAATGGCTGGCCATAACAAAGGGAAAATCTGGAGAGTCTTTTGCGTTTCCCCAGTTTACATCCTATTTTCTTCAGTGAAAATGTGCTGTACAGCAGCTTGAAGCAATGCCAGCCATCATAGCTCCTAGCAGGTTCCAGGACTACATGGAGTTGCTGTTACAAGGACAACTATGACAACTTCAGCAATGCTCTGCTCTTCTTGTCCAAGGACTGCAATCTCTGGTGCCTACTTCAGTTCCTAAAAAATATTGTGCAGCCCTTGCTATCTCTGGGAACTTTTGGACACGTACACCAAACTCCTGGCCCTCCTCTCACCCCAAGCCTTGCACTTGGGCAGGAATGGGCCTGACAGTGTCTTCCATAGTCCATATAAGGTGCGCTACTGCAAACTGAACCTTCCCTGGTCCAAGCAATTATGTGCCTCCAGAAGAACCATGGAGTACTGGCCCACAAAGGAACATGAACCTCAACCAAGAACCAGCCATCAGTCATCTTATAATTTGTCAGTCTACACTGCGTTGGGCAAATTGTACAAGGCATCACGGTATACTGGATCACCATAATGGAAAGGGCTTACCTTCAACCTGCTCAATCATTGGTTCATGCTGTGAAGGGGTGGAGTGTAGTGGAAATGCTAAGTCACATCCTGAAACAGTGACTGAACACCTGGTGGGAAAACAGGGCCAATCCAGGGGAGCATGCAATGTACCTGAGTGACTGGAAGGGGTGGAGCCAGGATCTACCCCTTCCCAGACCTCATTTAAGGTTTGGCACTGGAGGTGAGGGTATCTCTTGCTGGAGATCCCTGCCTGCCTGAGGCCTTTCAAAGGTAAGCAGCTCTTTTCCTTCATTTCTGTGTATGCTGCATTTGGGCTTGTTCTCATTTGCTGTAGCCAAAGACTTTGCCACCCTGCTACTCCTGTGGTACTTTTCATCCCATTATAGCATTACAGCCACCAAGAACAATCAGATAGGTTCAGGCAGAGGAGATAAATGTGAAGAGTGCAGACGGATCACAGGACTTATTCTTCTATCAAAGGCTGAATAGACCATTGCAGCCTCTGCTACATGGTGCATCAGGGAGAGGCCAGTCCAACTCCCACACTTAGGTATTTGGCATGTATTCTTGTTGCTCTGATGCTATTGAAGACACTTGAGTCAAGACTGAACAGTATATTTGGCAAATCTCACCTGGAGAGACAAAAAGATTCAATGTCAAACTACACTCCTAGATGGGTTCACATACATTCTTCACATGGCTTTGTTTCAAAGCACATCAGGAAAATATTAAAAAACAGGATTTATCTTAAATCACAGAACTGCTGAAGCTGATGTGGTGCTCAGGGTCCATCAGGCCCAGCACTGGCTGCAGCAGGGCCACTCAGAGCAGCTGCCCAGGCCCATGTCTGGGCAGCTTTGGGAGATCTCCAAGGAGGAGACTCCACAGCCTCTCTGAGCAGCATATGCTAGTGCTCCACCACACTCAGTAGAAAAAAAAGAGCCACTGAAAACAGTCTGGCTCTATATTCTTCACACTCTTCAGGTATTTTGTGCACATTGATGAGAAGCTTTCTCTTCTGCAGGCTGAACAGTCTCACAGCCTCTCCTCATGGAAGAGATGCTCCAGTCCCTTCGTCATCTTTGTTCCCACCTTCACTGAACTCTTTCCAATATGTCCATGCCTCTTTTGTTCTGTGGAGCCCTGAAGTAGACACAGTGGACAAGCTGCAGCTTCACCAGTGCTGAGTAGAAGAGAAGGTTCCTTCCCTTTGACCTGCTAGCAACACTCCTCCTAATGCAGCTCAGGACACTGTTAGCTTTCTTTGTTCCAAGGGTTCATTGCTGGCTCCTGCTCAACACGGTGTTCATCAGGACCTCAGGTCCTTTTCTGGCAAGCTGCTTTCCAGCTGGTTGGCCTCCAGCCTGTGCTGTTACACAGGGCTGTTCCTCTGCAGGAACTTTGCTCTTCTTGTTGAACTTCATGAGGTTCCTGGATAATAGACGCTGTGCACAGATGCTGCTGTTGGAATGAGTAACGCTTGTTTGCTTTGCAAGTTGGGACTGTTATGGTGGATTTTATGCACAGAAATCATTCTCTTTCCAATGAGATGAAGTTCTGCAGCTGCTCTAATACAAGAGGCATCAATTTAAGATTTGAAGTAGATAATATGCCCCCAAAGAAGAATACACTTCTGTCAACTGAGCTTGCAAAAAAGGGAGAGTGCAATTACCTAAGTTTGAATTGAGTTGGGATACTGGAGCATGTCACAGGTTACCATCCTCATCCAGGAGAGATCACAAATAATTAGATCAATTAAAAATGCCTTTGGGAGATAAGCCTTGACCAGGTAAGGCTACATCTCACTGCTCAGCAGGGGGATACCAGTCTATAGCACCCACAGCTTTCTTGGTGCTTGTGTGTGGCCAAACTGTAAATCCCAGCCATTCCAAGAGACATTGTCCCTAGAAGATCTGAGCAAAATAGCATGGCAAGAGGAGAAAAGAGTTAATTACAGCAGCATGAAGACACCTAATGCACCCAGACACATATTCATGGGAAGACTCAAGCAAACCACAACCAATTTGAAAACACACCCATAGTTCCCATAGTTTCCTTTCTGTCAAGAGAGTTGTGTTAAACACACTTTCAAAGCCTGATTATAGGCATTCATACCACCCAACTTGCAGTCCCTTTTAATGACTTGACTTCCCTTTACACTACTGTGGCTGCTTGTCTTCTCCCTAAGTCCCTAAGTCAGTTTTACAGGGTGCACAGTGCACCTTAACACCTTTCTTGGGTGTCATTTAATCTCTTCCTACTTATCTATTATTTCTGGTTTTTTTTTGATGAAGCATTAGCATGCAGGGAGAACCCACTTGGTTCAGAGGGAACTGTAATCTTAATCCAAATTGTCAATAAAACCATAGCGAAGCTCAGGGAAACAGGATTGTACTTACAGCAACTCGTGCAATTTGCTAGAAATCACCCAGCTATTACATGGAGAAATGGGTAATTATTGCATACAGTTATCTGACTTTTAAGAATTTGAAGGAGTGGTGCTTGAAGTGAAGCTAAATCAGTGAAAGACCCCCTGCTTGATTTCAAAGGTTCTTTACTGTTCAGGGTTTCCTTGAAGATCTTTTCCAGAAACTTAAGGGGTTTGGAGGAAAATAATTATCTCAGATTCTAGGCCTCCTGCTTCTCCTCAGTGCTGAAGAACAGCCTTCGTGGAATAGCAAATCTTTAGCGTACCCCCTCCAATAAATGAAAAGGGAGAACTGGCTACAACAGACATGAAGAAGGCTGAGGTACTCAACAAGTTCTTTGCTTCAGTCTTCAACATCACTTCCCAGTTCTCTCATGACCCTAAACCTTTGGGTGGGATTCAGGGAGCAGAGCACCTCCTTCTGTAAGAGAAGAGCAAGTCTGAGACCACTTCATGAGGCTGAATGTGTACAGGTCTACGGGGTGAGATGATGTGCATCCCAGAGTCCTGAAGGTACTGGCTGATGTGGTTACCAAGCTGTCCTCCATCATATCTGAAAAGTCATGGCTGTCATATGAAGTCCCCAGTGACTGAAGAAAGGAAAATATCATTCCCATTTTTTAAGAAAAAGGAAGAGTTGGGGAACTACAGGCTGGTGAGCCTCACTTCTGTGCCTGGGAAGCTCATGGTCCTCCTGGAAGCTATGTTAAGGGGCATGCAAGACATGGAGGTGATCCAAGACAGCCATTAGAGCTCCACCAGGTGCAGATCACACCTAACCAGTTTGGTGGCCTTCTGTGATGGAGTGACAGCATCAGTAGACAAAGAACAACTGATGTTGTCTACCTGGACTTGTGCAAGGCTGTTGACATGGTTCCACATGACATCTTTATCTCTAAATTGGAGAGAGACGGTTTTGAAGGCTGGACTATTCAGTGGATCAATGCAGTTGATACAATAGAAGGAAGGCATGCCAAAGGTCCAAAGGGACCTGGACAAGTTTGAGAAGTAGGTCCACGTGGACTTGATGAGGTTCAACAAGGCCAAGTGCAAGGTCTTCTTCCTGATTTGTTTTCTATCACATGCTGATCTTTAAGGCCACTTCCAAACCAAGCCATTCTATGATTCCATGAATTTTCATGGGATATTCCTGAAATCACACTTCTTTCTGATTTGATTTCTGCAACATGTGAAGCTGGTAGAGATTGTGTTAACGTACCAGATCACTTTGTTGTGCTGTCTACACTGAGTACGTTTTCCTTGTATCATGTCCTTTAGGACATACTGAAATAATCTAGGATCTGGCACACCTGATTTTGGAAGACAAAACCATCAGACCTGATGCTAAACTGCGTTCTGGTTTGTGCATCTTCTCACTCTTCACATGCTATCATTCAAAAGCATTTTCAAAAACCAAGGTCTCTCCCAGATCCATGGATAAAGAAACATTGTGTATTGTCTTCTCAGGACTATTCTACAACTACAAGCACCACTTCATGCAGGAATAAAATACAAATAGGAGGCAAAGTCAAAGCTGTCCTCCCCAGCACCATTTTTCTAGTATTCTAGTCTGCACATCTTCTTACTGTTATTTTCCTTGAACTCAGGTAATTCTTCTAGGAACTCCTGTGGTTTCCTGTACACCGACCACACCTTCCAACTACTTCCCCTTCCTAACAGCCTGAAAATTCTTGAGGTGAGTCAAGGCTATGTGACACTGTGGCAGAAGATCCAGAGTGAAGAAGCACAAAATGGATGAGTATCGGTGATAGAAAAAACACTGGAGGCCACTGGGAGGAAACAAGTGAGAATACAAGAACATCTGACTCCCATCTACAAACAAAGAGTGGGGAAATTTTACATTTCCCTCAAGTACCTAAACCTCTACTTCTCTATTACAAAGCGTATGAAGAGCCTACTCCTGCAGTACAAACTTCAAGCTCAAGAAAGCATAAGGTCACCAAAAGTCACCCTCACACAAGGCAAACACCAGCGCAGCCTGAAGCACTCTCTCTCTCCTCTCTATCACCCAGAAATTCAGCCAAATAGAAAGCAAAGCCTTTCCTCCAACCAAACAAAAGCCATGTGTCTTGAACCCTCACTGCATTCAAACAGACAAAGGGAGTTTGCCAGACCAAACAAGCTCCAGAGTCAAAGGATTTCCGCTGAGAGTACTCCGCAACTGGTCCTTCGAGGCCTGGCCCACACTTCCCAGCCAGCTCCCGCTGCTGAAGCAGAGACAAGGAGGCCTCCCATCACAATGACACATTTGACAGTTTTGCCAAGAGCACTTGGTGAGGTGCCAAGGAAAGAATTGCTGCACTTTCCTGAATAAAGCAGATGTGTTGAGGAAGAATGCTTGAAATAGTCTTTCTAGTGAACATGGATGGCAAAGAGCCCCTGTGGAAAAACACAAAGGGTTGTTGATACCTTGGTTGTCTCCCCCCCTGGGAGAAGGGAGAACTCGTTCTTCCTAGCTTCTCCCTCTCCGGAGCTTGCCCACCCATTGTCAGTAATGTTCAAGGCATCTGCGCTGAAGAACAAACATCTCTTCTTCTGCTCAGGCCCGCTTTGAAGACATTTTCACACTGTGAATTTAAAGCTAATTAATGCCCTGTGTTTGCCTTGCCTCAATTAGCCGCACTTCAGAGCCTCAGTGCTCAACACAGGGCTTTCATCAGATCTCTTCATTACCCAAGAGGAAGCCCCAGTCCCAGCCCCAGTAGCTCCCACAGTGAGGAGTGCCAAAGCCACCAGGCTCTTGTAACACGCAACAAAAAGCACCACAAGAAAGCTGAAGAGGCATCTGGGAGAACACAGTGTATTTTGGGCAGTGCCATCAGGGAGATTTCACTATGCTGAATGACACAGAATGACAGAAGGATTCATTCATTCAGCTCCAAAGCAGGTGCTGCATCAAACCGCCAACCCAGAGTAAGGGGAAAACGATTCACAATAATTATGTTTTTACAAATCTAAACAGAGGGAGAAGCCACAGCCCTGTTCATGTTTTCTTGCTGAAGAGAAACCTCAAGGAGGAACCAGTGCAATAACAGTTGTTAGAGCCAACAATAAAGGATGCCTTCTGGAGGCAAAATTTTAAGGAAGTTACAGAGCAAAGTGGAACAAACCACTGATGACAGCAAGCTGAGCAATATGGTTGATACAACAGAAAGAAGAGAAGCTGTCCAGAGGGACCCTGATAAACTCAAAAGGTGGGACCTTGTGAATCTAATGAGGTTCAACAAAGGAAAGTGCAAGGTTTTGCCCTTGGGTCAGGGTAGTCCCAGGTATGTATACAAACTGCGAGAACTCCTTGAGAGTAGTCCTACTGAGAAGGACTTAGGGGCCTGGTTGATGAAAAACTGAACATGAGCCAGCAGTGTGCACCTGCAGCCCGGAAGGCTTCATCAGAAGAGGGGTGGCCAGCAGGGCGAGAAAGGTGACTGTCTCCCTCTACTCTGCCCTCGTCAGGCCCTAGTTAGAGTACTGTGTCCAGGTCTGGGGCCCCCAACACAGGAAGGATGTGGAGCTTTTGGAGAGGGTCCAGAAGAGGGCCATGAAGATGATCAGAGAGCTGCAGCACCTCCTCTATGAAGACAGGCTGAAGGAACTGGGCTTGTACAGCCTGGAAAAGAGAAGGCTGCAGGGAGACCTCATTATGGCCTTCCAATATTTAAAGAGAGTTTATAAACATGAAGGAAATCAACTTTTTACAAAGGTAGATAGCGACAGAACAAGGGAGAATAGCTTTAAACTATAGAGGGGAGATTTAGATTAGATATCAGGGGGAAGTTTTTTACTGACAGAATGGTGAAGTGCTGGAACAGGTTGCCCAGAGAGGCTGTGGAAGTCCCGTCCCTGAAGATGTTTAAGGCCAGGTTGGATGGGGCCCTGGACAATCTGATCTAGTATTTGATCTGGAGGTTGGCATGTGGCAGGGGGGTTTGAACTTGATGATCCCTGAGGTCTCTTCCAACCCAAGCCATTCTATGATTCTATGAATTGCCCATATACTTCTGCAGATGTATGGAATAGGTGTATAAAACATGTATGTAATAAGATCTCCACAACAACTACCTGAGACATCATTATACTCCTAAACTTATACCTTGGTGGAAGGTTTTAATAGCACGACACAATCTAAGACATCTATCAACTCCATTTTTAAGACAGTGACTTCTGTTTGGTTTACATAACACCGTCTGACTTTACACAAAGCATAATGGAAGGCTCTTCTTCCATCGCTTTTGTGTGTCATATCCTTTCTTTGTTTCTTCTTTAAAGCATATTTTTTTGTTTATGTAATGCAAGATGGTGCATCCAGAACTTTGCAAATGGAATGTATAACTGAACATTATATTCTACTCTGGAGAGACAGACCATAAAATTAATATTTGAACAATATTCTTGCAGATCCAGGGGAAGGGAGCAAAAAAACACAAAGAAAAAAATTTAAAGCAATTTGGGGCCTATCTACAGAATATTTTCTAGATATTTGTATAGTAAGAGAAAGACTTAACATTAATAAAAGGTTGATTTATAATTCACAAGCAGTGTAACTATGCCTAATTCCTTTAGCCAATTTTGCATATAAGGAGTGTGCAGGAACAGAGTTTGGGGTGACAATGAGAATGGAGAGAGGATGAGAAAAGGACCATATTTCAGATAGTTCTCTTTATCCATCCTTCTCACACCCACCTCCCCCCAAATATCTGTGCAGTGGGAAAATGCAGAGCAAAAGACTGCTAGAGCTCAAACTACATTGCAGATGAGACCACAGTGGGGTCAGAGTTTCACAGCATGGAGGTCCTGGCTCTGTGAAAGGCATTTGAAATGCTGAGGACAAAAGATTATGAGTAACATCTGATGCAGTACAACTCTGAAGTCAAACAGAGGAGGAAAAAAGAAGTATATTTAAGAAAGAATGAAGGTCGGGGAACATAGAAAGGGGATGGCCATTGCTAATCAGCTACTTTAGTCATTATAGGCATGAAACTAAGATACGAATTTGGAGTGAAAAGTACCTCATACGGAGCTGCTTTGCCCTGGGATACTAGTGTGAACAAAGAGATGTCAAATCATTAAAGTTTGAGCTGATGCCAGATAGTCTTAGGTTGCAGAGTTTCTGTTTCTGTTCAAAACACAAACAGTAGGAATAATGAATTTCAACTTTATCACGTGAACACTGATCTTCATACCTACTGGCATCCAAAAACATCTGAGTTCTGTACAAGCTCTGGTTTGTGCATTGCTAGGGCTCCATTTTTCATTTTCCCCAGATGAAAGGGTTTTTCTTATTTAAAATATTGTGAGCTGGTATTCATGGCCACAGAAATACATGCTTAAAAGCATACAGTAGGCAAATGATATCATTCTGCACTTGTAAATATGCAGCTCAAAATGGGGGCTCCTACAGAAATTTGCCTTTCTTTTTTTCTTTAACTGGTCTGACATCTCTGCACTCCATTAGTGGACAAGGAGAAAAGAAAAGGTGTGTTACTACGACCAGCAATCACCAGTAATTAATACTAGAAAAGATCCAAGGCAACAGGTACACCTACACCACATCTGCAGTTCATATGTTTACTAGTTACCACCTGATGCTAGAATACCTGGCAAGGCTTTATACCCTCTGATCTCAGGAAGTTTACAATTGGGAGGACCATAGACACAACACAAATAATGTCTACTTGTCTCATGCACCGCAGTATGTAAAGCAGGGCAGCAATGAACACAAAGCAGCTGAGCTCCCTGCTCCAGCATCGCAGAAGACGGATACCCATCCCACCACTGAGAGGAAGAGCAGGACAGGATGGTATGCAGGTGCCCAAGCTGTTTGGTGCATGGGCTTCCAACCTGCTGACAGTGCTGGCCACACACAGAGATGCAGGGGGACCGACCAGCTTGTCATTGCCACATCAGATGCCTCACTTCCCTGGCCACTGCGTCCATGGAGGAAGTACCCTCTGTTGTGATGCCAAGAAGTTCTGAGAGAAGACATTTCCAGAGAGCTGCACATTTGAGGAGGCACTTAAAAAGCCCAGACCTCTTTGTTTAAACTCCAATTGAAGACAGACTCATAAAATCTGTGTATTATTTATTGGTTATTGTCTCATTTAATCCCCTTTGGAAAGGCAACAATAGAGGTTTTAGTTATAGTTGTTTTTTTTTGTTTTTTTTTCCAAGCTAGCAATTTTATTCCTTCACTCTGAAATTCGAAGCAGAGTGTACCATATGAGCTATGAGCACAGCCAGGTTACATCAACCCACCCCATTTGTCCTGTTCCTGACTCAACAATGAGCACCATTAGCCAGAGCATTGCTTGGGAACAGAAGTTTTTGCCCAAATACCAGAGCTCAAAGGAGTGGATCCTCACTCTCAAGCAAAAGTGCTCCCCGTGTGAACCCCTGCAAAGCCTGAGATAAGCCTGTTCAAAATTCCCACCTCAAGGCCAACCTACAGGTGGAATCCTGGAGTAGAGTAGAAAGAGGCACTTCCAGAGGACAGAAAAAGCTTCTCACCACCTTAAACGTGGTCTAGTCATGGTCTCCCCAAGAAGCACCAAAACTCCCACTAACATCAGAGACATCACTGGGTTATCCATGACAGCAAGAGGACACCTCTGCTTTTCACAGAATGGCTTGAGTTAGAAGGGACCTTAAAGATCATCTAGTTCCAACTCCCTGCTATGGGCAGGGTTGCCACCCACTAGACCAGGTTGCCCAAAGCACATCCAATCTGGCCTTGAACACCTCCAGGGATGGGGCAGCCAAAGCTTCTCACTATATTGTCCTCAAAAACTAGAACAAAACAAGACAAAACAACCCACCACTCTCTCATGCTAGACGAAAGCCTATTAACGAAGTAGGAAGATCAGCAGACTCCCACCATCCCTTCTGCAGACTGCAGCAAACTGCCCTCAGACACAAAGGCTGGTTTACCCACACTACTGGCATCTTTATTTAGAAGAGACATTTGCTATGAGGAAAGAGCTGTGTAAAAGTCAGGGTGCACCCTGAAATTCAATTTCACTCCTTTAATGGTGAGCTTGGGCATCTGGAGTTTGTATGTGCAACAGCCAGCCTCCAGTTCAGCTTGTAAAATCTTCTTGTGGGGGGTAGAGACTTTCCCAGTATTTTTCATGTTAGAATAAATTAACTTAAGTGTGCATGGAAGGTAGGAACACATATGACTGAAATGAAAAGTCAGGCTAAAAATAGCACTAAACCAATTGCATTGTTCATAGTGAGGGAAAGGAAACCTGTGGGGAAAAAAGAAATATATTTAACAGCTGTCTCAACATAATGTCAGATTTATTCAAGATTTCTAAAATGGTCTTTGACAAGCCTTGACTCATTGTGTAGGGCTGGAAAGGGTATTGAGGGTGGACTATTTCTTGTGATTTATAAGAGACCACTGTGACTAGTTTGAAAAACCTGCATACAAGTGCACTAAATTAAAACAGAAGCCTACATAAGACGTGTACCTTGCAGACAAAAGGCTTAAAGCATTCTTCAGTCTGAATCATCAGTGTGTGGTTTGCAAGGAGAAATGGGCTTCAAGAATTTCTACTAGCCAAATATGTTTTCTCCAATATTTAGAACTTGTTTATTCCATTAGCACTTTTTGGAAGTGAAACTCTAAATCCATGCAGCTAGATCAGGCTTCCAAAGGCACCACACTTGGACTCTGTATCAGAAAATGCAGTTTTCAGTGGCTCATTAACATCAGGTGATGTAGGTTCATTTACCGAAAAGCTTGCTTTATGTACCATGCAATCTCTACACAAGTACAACTTAAAAATCACTAAAGTTTGCATGTGCATCAAAGTGGAAAATAAAACCACGTGCATTTGATCAAAGATGGACATGATGGCCTTCCCTTTAGCTCTGATAATTGCACAAATTTTCATATAAAATTCAAACATTACCTAATCCATCAACAAAAATTTGTACATACTGTACCATAGAGAAAACACTCCAAACATCTTCACTGGAAGCAAGGAGAAAGTGAAAACCCTACATCTAGAGGTGTTCTGCATAAGAAGTGTATTAGTTTCACAGATTGAAGAGAAGTCAGATTGTGATCTTCCTTAAAACCCTGGTTTTCCTTCTCCCTCCAGACAGATAACTTACTCACATTCCCTTGCAGAGTCCAAGAAATTACTGAGCTGAGGTTCCCGCCAGCTCCCACAGCCCTCTCCCAAGCCCCGCTAGTAAATCAATACAGGCAGCCCCTTTGGCTGCTACCACAGATCTGCAAAGGTACGTGATCTTCACCATATAGTTTTGGAAAGGCACAACCTATGTCTTCAGAGGCTCTGGCACTGGTTTGGATGGCCAGCACAACTGGATATGCAGGAGGGCCACTTCTTCTGGGAAGTGGGAGATAAAACCAGCGTTGATGACCTTAGCAATCACACTTCATCTTGGGTATGCTAGAGCAACTGGTGACATCATACTGGAGAATAAACTGAGGAGGGATTAGGGGCAAATGGCATCCTATGGATATGCTCTGCTCCCCATTGCATTGTCATCATGCCAACTTACATATTAGCTGGTTATTTGAATAACACTCACTTTAAATCACCTATGAGATTCAGGACCCCAAATCTTATCATTACAGCTAATGCCCAGCCTACATAGTGGACCTGCAGCCTCTGTCACTCTGTAAATTTTCGGACAGAAAACAAGCAAACCTCCCAGAAACTTCTGCTTTATTAGCTGGTGTTTGTAGAGGAATGACCAGGACTAGACTACATGATAGTCTTAATGAAGGCCTGAGATCAGAGCAGACTGGCAGTTCTTCTCAGTATAATACATTACTTAATACACTTTGTATACCTACACCTTCTTGGCTGTATTAAGACAAAGGGCTTAAGTAAGAAAAAGAAGAAAGTCATGAACAAGAGCAGGAGCAGAGCATTCCAGCCTTTTCATCATCTCCTTTCTATGCAGCTCACAACCAGATCACCACATTTCAGGCACTGTTTGTCTGATGTGAATATTGCTATGGGTAGTGAATACTGAGTGCACCTGCTCCAACTTGCCTCATGAAATTACAGTCAATAAGATTTCTGTATTAAACCTTAGGAGAAAAGGCTCCTGCTCCATACTAAGTCATCCACAGTGCCTGCCTTATTCCACAGGAACTATCAATGTCTGTACTGTCTGTACTTCAAAACTTCAGGAGTTACAATTGTTTATAGCAACTTCTCCCTTTCTTAGGTGTCAGCTAAAATAAAGGAGCCTGATATGGATTTCACAGACATACCCATGTAAAACTAGCTTCCAGTCAGTGCAGAAGAACTGCTGCAAGGGATTTACAATCAGATGCAAAGTGTCTTTTATCTGCTGGACATCCTACACACTGCTATGAAATGATGGGCCATTATCCCTGTACTACGTTCTTCCAGGCTGAACAAGTATCTCATCAATCACTCCAACACATACTGCTCACACAGGGAGAATTGTTATGGCAATAGGACAGTGAAGCCCAGGTGTAAAGTAACTGAACAGATAGATTCCAAAAGTTTGGAATGTTCTTACAATGGAAACACTGATGAATTACAAAAAAAAAACACACACCACCAATTTAACCGCATGATTTTCATTGCAAGGACAAGCATACAAATCTCAAAAAGAAAATGGGAAATACTGAAAAAAAAATTGTAAACAATAACACAGCTATCTTCTCTATACTTCACACAAGCTGTAGCACTTCCTTCTATACCAGAACACCTTCCAGCCTCAACATACACTTGCAGTGCCTGGCATTACTGATTGTTGCAGGGGACACAGGCTGCTTGACAGGAAAATTAGATACACTGCAGATCTGCAGAACAGATGTCTATGTATGTTTGCACTAAATATATATATATATATATATAATGCTTCCCTAAATAAAAGAGAAAAAACTGTAAAGATGCACTACAACCAAGATGAGCATGCTTTTTCTTTAGCTGAATAAAATGGGAAGGAAAGCAACTTCTGCATTCAATCTGTGTGCATGCACACAATCAGAATATCTATATACACAGAGAGCATGTACATACACAGATACATTCACATACACACACAGGGGAACAGTTAAACACAAAATTATTACAAGTATATCCATGCACATGCACACAGACAAACCCTTGGATTTCCAGCAAAGCTTGAGCAATTCAGTGCAATAAAAAAGGGCTCCTCACAGCAAAGTGCTTAACCAATGGCAGACTGTGTCCAAAGAGTGCCATTACCCCCAGGAGCTGAGGGATTTGGCTGAAGTGTGCACTACAAACAAATGGCCTGAAGATTTGTTAGGGGAAGGATGGGATTCAGCACAGTCAGGAGGCTTCAATTCCTCTGAAATCCTATATATTTCATCCTCCGAGCAGATGAAAACGCAGTGTTTTTCCATACGTTAAAAGTATTTTTTTTGTGAAAGGAATACAATTTCTGAAAACTATTGTATCCTCCCAGCATTTTCAGAGTCAAATTCTCCTCTCAAGACCACTGGCAAAAGAATAACACTTTTCATTACTGATCCTGTTCTTATATACAGACCAGGAAAAATTGAAAAACCTAATCAGAGACCACTTCAGCATGCCTAGATGCCCACTAGGGATAAATGATGGTTCTGATATTGGCTACCTTCTGGAAATCATCTTTTCACTTTCCCCTAGAACCCATAATTTGAAGTATTTGCAACTCCTCTCACCTTGAATATAATATTTACAGCGTGTTTTCTATTCTGGGAGCTCAGAATTCCTCCTTAACTCTAGCTCATACATCACTTTTGTGTCAAACTCTGACCTCAGCTCTATTTGCATTCCCTACTCTGATGGAGCAGCTATTTCTGATTACAGACTGGGAAAATAAATCATAGAAAATTGGAGTTTCAAGGAAAATAACATTTCATGTTTCATCATGTTGTTGTTATGAGACAGGCAGGCTTTCTTTGCTTGATTGTTTTATTTTTACCAGGTTCCATGCTATATTTTATGTGCTCCCAGAATATCAATCTGTGTATTTATGGTGTTCCAAAGCCTCAAAAACCAAGCACTTAAAATGCTCAAGAATGGTGACTCTGGACTTCTGAGAACCGGTTTCTCCTAAGGTACTGCTGGCTCAAATTCCCCCACGCAGCCATACTCGCTCGTCGTGGCTTCAGAAATGCAGAGTCCCAGAATGGCTGAGGTGGGGAGGGACCACTGGAGACCACGTGGTACAAAACTTCTCACCAAGTAGGGCCACCTAGACCCCAGGACTATCACATCATCACCCCTCAGTAACTCCTCCATCATCTGCATTAGGTTTTATATTATCATCAGAAATCTCATGAAGCAGAGTATAAGGCCTTCAGGAGGCTTTGTTATCCGTACAGCAGATATGAGGCCAGCTCAAGTTTCCCACGGAGACCAGGGCCTGCACATGGCAGGCTCCTTCCAGCCACCTGAGAACCTTATCTACTTCTTCCTGATGTGGGGTTCTGAGCTAAAAATTAGTTACACTGTACTAGCTTGTAACATTTCCCTAAGTGCTTTTATGTGATAATGTGAGAGAAATAAAACATACTAGAGGAAATACCTTATCTATGTGTAGTCAGTACCATTCTCTTCTTTTTTTTTTTCTTGGAAGGTGGGGGGGGGGTCACTCTATCAGTGGGGCTTGCAACTTGCAAAGGACACAAGAACATTGAGAACATACTGCGCTGAAATCAATACAGAGTAAGTGACAATCAGGGACATCAGACTTACACTTTCAAAAGCACTGGAAGACATTTTGAGTTTAAGCTCCCAGCTACTGCATGAGAACCAGTGTGTAAGGTCCCCTCTGCAAAAGGGCTTATGTAAATCTAAACCAAAAAGTAACACAGCTACGTATTTCTGTCACCTCCAAGTACAAACAATATGGGAAAGTAACTGATACCCTGCCTCTTCTGAACATCTGTGATGCCAACATGATGCTACCAGTGGGTGACCCAGGTTCAAGAGTATGTTATGGTGTGAATGCTGCTAAAATAGTTCCTAAATCAGACCAGTGTTAAGTAGTCAGCATTTGCCTGCTCTTTATGAAATACATACTTCATATGCAAAACTCCAGGTATGTTTAGAAATCTGTAAGCAGCAAGGTGCAAGCTTTCCTCATTGGCAAAAGATACATTGTCCTAAAAGGGCACAACCAGAGGATTTTGTTATACCTGTGAACATTCATCCAGCCCAAACAGAGCTTTGCTTAGACTGCTAACAGGGCTGAATATCCCCCCCATGCTGGGCTAAAAAGGTAAGTTCCAGAGCTCAGAACTGCAGGAGACTCAAAGGGTCTTGAGGTGGGTATTAGTGGACTGAGTCTAACAATGTCCCTCTGGGGCAAGCAGATTTTCTTAAGCCCCTTTAATAGAAAACAAAACATATGCAGAGAAATGCAATGATTTGTTCAAAATCACATTGAATTAAGCAAAGTTGAAAATGGAAGCCAGGTTTTTCCCAGCCTTGAGCCTCTTCCTTGAGCCACCCTTCTGCTTTCCCAGAAAAAGCAAATTAAACAGGGAGATTGCTATATAGCAGACAAAAGTAGCTAGGATTTGCCACCATTAAATCAGTGAGATCTCATCTGCTTAATATATGAGGAAACATAAGGAGGGAAACCTCAAGTAACTGCTCAGTAGTCATTCTTTGCAATCAAACAGTCCAAGGAAAATCTTCTGATCGTGCTCAATAGAAGTATTCATGGACACATGGCAGATGCAGTAAATAATATTATTAGGCCCTCTACAACTATAAATAGGTCAGAGATGCCAGATGCTTTTCTCCCTTCTTCACAAACTCAAGAGGTCTAGCAAAAAAAACTGAATTCAGAGACACTTCCCAAAAATAACAGCAGGCGTTTCAAATATGCGGAGAGCTCCTATGGCTAGAGACACAGCCATGCATTGCATAGCATTACAGAATTAAAGCTGTTACCTGCAGACATTTGCGTGCACAGCCAGCATTAATGACACAGGCCATCTAGGAAAGAGTAAGGATTAGTTATCATTTCAACCCAATGAAAGAAGATCTATACTTCTCTTTTAGACACGTAATTCACAGGAGAATTGTGCTTGCCAACACTCTGAAAAAATAATCTTTCAGAATTTTTGCAAACCCACTGTGTTATGATTTCATCTCATGAAATACAACACCTTTACATTAAACCTCATAAAACTAAATCCTGCTGGATCTCTTCCAGGCTTGGAGAATAAACAGCCATATCAGTGATGCCTAGAACAGTAAAATCTGGCCGACTATCATATGGTACATTCCCATTTACAGAGAGAAGCAGGTCTGCAAACAGCTAATTCACTTTGCTATTACAAAATCCTCACATATAATGAATTCCTCACGTAATTGGTCTAAGAAATACTTCAAGGGGTAAAAAGAATGCTTTGAACACCATAATGCATATTTATTTCTACTAGCCTTCTCCCTAATGAAATATGTACTGCAGTACCCACTCTGGTTTCTAGCGAGAAGTGAGCTCAGTTGTGTCTGGAACTCCAGGAGATAGCAAGGCGGGGAGGGTGGAATCTGTTGTCAAAACAGTTCAAAGCACAGATGAGCATGTCCAATGAGATTACTTTTTAAAGATCAATTATTTTGGCTTTGCAGTCTGAAGAGCTAAATGGATTCCTTTCCGTTTTGCCAGTCCCACTCAGAGCATGAGTAAGGATATTAAAATAACCTGCACAAGTGCACTGGGAGACACAGACCTAGTGCAAAAGCCATCCTGGGGAACTTACAACCAAATACCGGCCAAATGTTCTCCATACCTAGCATATGGCTAAAGAACAAAAGCAATTTTCTATTTGAATTAGGCTCTTCCCTGCTCTTAACAGAGAAGAATGGTTCAATCCCTAAATCTGGGCAGCCTAAACATGGGAACAGCAATCACAGATACGCTCATCTCACACATTCCTGGAGCCTCTCAGATGACTTTGCAGGCTAATTACACCTCAGGCGAACTGCAACGAGATAATCTTCAGGGCCGAAGAGTGTTCTGCGGAGCACATGAGCCAAGGCTAACATCACCCGATACCACGCCTCACCCTAAGATTTCTTTCCTCACTTTTTCCATTTGAGTCAGAGCACACCAGATTTTAGTAGCCAAGACTGGAAGATGATATTTCTATAGTAAAAGGCAAAAAAAAAGAAAAAAAAAAGGGGGGGAGGGGGGAGGCAGACTGCCTTGAACCTTCCCGCCTGTGCTGGGGGCCCAGGTTAATGGTGCTGTAAAACACCCGTGGCTGGTGACACAAAGCAGAGGGAGGAATCCCAGGGCTGAGGCCCCTAGCGGGTGAGAGCTGCCATGGAGTGGACAAAGGTTTCCTGGGAACTGTCAGTGGGCCCTTTTTGAAGGAGGCAGAAGAGAAACATCCCTATTAAGATGGGCAATGGGATGATGTGATGGTGGGGCGAGGTCGCTGACCCCAGTGCTGGGAATAATTGCAATGGGATGTGCACTTAGAGTGCGGCTAATGGTGCTCAGAGCTGCACACTGAGCAGAGCCCTGCATGACACTGTCACCGCCTCTCCCCACGGCAGGGAAGGTGGCTGCCCCAAGGACAGCTCTCCTTGAATTTGGGGCCATCCCAGCCAGCACAGTGACTTCTGTCACTTTGGGGTGCTTGACAGGAAGGATCAGCAGCTGTTCATATGCGTGGCAACACAGGATGCCCCAGCTCGACCTAGCTGACAATCCAAGACCAGAATGAGCTGCTTTTGTTAGCTGCACACCCTGGGTGCCTGTGCAACACAGCACCAGCTGAAATCTAAAGGCCCACAGAGACATGCTGCACTTGAGGAAAGAAAGGAAGAAAAAAAAGACACAGGTGACAGAAATCCATGTTAAAGAGAAACTCTTATCTGATCTAATATAACCATTCTTAAGGTTTTAATTTGAAATTGGAAGGATCATTTTCAATGCAACTTGTGCTGAACCAGATCAGCAGAGATTTGTTTCAGCTTTCATCTTTTTCCAGGATGGACATTTTCAAATTCCAAATGTGTAACTCTTAAGTAGCTAAGGATACAAGTGTGTAAACCAAGGTATCTGTATTTTCCATGTAACAGAATTTCACTAAACAATGTAATCTCACTCTTTTCTCACAGGCATAAATATTAATTCTAACCTGAATCTAAAACACTCTCTGTTGCAACCTTACTTATAGCAACCATGCAAATTTTTGTTTGCTACGAAGCCTTACAGGGAGGAAATCTTAAACAAATAAACCAGAGAATTATGTTCTCACCTTTTCCATCCTGAACATGAATCTATGTTTTCCCTAGGGGTAGTCAATCAAACCAGCTACACATTGGTTGGGAACATGGATTGCAAGACACAGCCTCCTTCAAAACAAGCATAGTTTCAACCAGACCAGAAAACCAAGCATCAACTAGGGTGCCAAGGTCAGATCCCTTGGCTAGGTTTGACTTAAAGTCAAGTTTCAGCCCGCAGCACTTTTATATCACATAAAAACACAAATATCTGAATAAAAGTCTGCAATAAACCTAGCAAGCAAGATTTTTGTTCAGTAGAGCTGCTGCTCTAGTATATCGCAATTTTTAAAGAAGGAAATTAAGATAATGAGGTAAGAGAAAAAACACAACACTTGTGTATCATATTTGTTAATGAGAAGCACTCGGGAAACACACAGATCAAAGGAAACTTTGAGCAACCCAGTACTTGAAAATGAGTGAGCATCCCTCATCCCTTCTTCCTAAGTTACCTGCATGTATCTGCATGAATCAAGAAATAAAAAGTACAGATGAGGAAGAAGAGTGTGTTCAAAATGTATGTCAGATGGGTTTCTCTACAAGCTTGTCCAAGTTTACTTTTCTATATGGAGTTCAGAAAGGTAAAACTGAATTTCTACTTTGCAAGGAGGCAAATAGTATAAGAAGAAATTGGAGACAATGACCAAAAGTTTGAATATATTCCTTGTTGATGACTACTCACTAAGTGACCAGGGCTGCTTTTTTCAATAATTTCCAAACTTCCTGAACAGTACTCATGTAACACTGTTATGAGCTATTTCACTCACACTGGTCCTGCATCAGGTTCTTCAGAATGGGCCTCAAACATCTGGAATTTTATAAAAATAAATATATGGAAATACCAATTTTATAGTCTGCAAATGCATTTTAATTACTGATGTATGTGCCTACTGGCTTGGTGATTTAAATCACTTTGTAATTTAACTACAATCCAACACAGATTCATTTGCTGATTTGATTATAGTGTCAAAGTGATCTGATTGTCTCACTGCTTTATTTTAAAGCAGGTTTAGTAATATTTTTTAAACAGCATAGCTTTAGGCAACAGCTTCTCTCGATTTTACTTGTTTAAGAATGTTTTATTACAAGCTGTTCTTTAGAAGCTATTTCTCTTGACAGCTAACACATGTCCAGTCCTTGAGGCCATCAGACTATTCAGCTGCAAACCTGACCATTTCCCTGACAGTAGGAATTCGTTCTGAAGATGGGTTTCTGTATCTGCCTCACACTCATTTATAGCTGTTTTCTTTGTTAAGCACCACAGAGGCAAAGAGGCAGCTTCTTCCCTACAAGTCTGCAGCACGGCAAGATCCCCAGCTCTCAGATCAACACCACAGCTCATGTGTCCACAGGGTAGACAAAGTCACCTGGCAGGGATCAGCAAAAGCCACCTGCTGTCTGAGATACCTTGCTGAGCTCAAACATGGGGCTGATGCTATGACACCCACACGCCCATGGGTGCTTTCCTAGCAGTGTCAAGCCTCTGATCAGGGGAATGCTGCAGAGACCTACCTAGGACAGAGGTGGCTGAAGCCCATCCAAGTCCTGATTTGAAGAGTGAAATTTGGAGCTAGACCCCTCATGGCTGGCAACAAGTACCAAAGTCTTATTGCAGACAATAAAGGTAGCATTCCTGCCTCACACTGCCATTCCCATGGGGAAGAAGCTATTTTCCCTTCTCTCCTGCAGCATGAATGCCCTACGTGGTGCACAGATCCCTTGTCATAAGCACTGCCTTTGTACAGCTGCAGCAGTGGGGCCCTGCTCTCTGCTGAAAGTGCTTGCTACTACCAGATTGCAAAAGGATGGGCAGGGGAGAGGCAGAAAATACTGTGAAGAGGAAAGAAAATATATATTACATTATAGCTTTTTATAAAATACATAAGGAACATACATAGGTACCATGCAATTGGAGTCATGTAGGCCTTGGTCTCTGCTATCTCTAATTGTCATCCAGCACTTAGATGAGACAGATAATAACAGGAGTGGTAATCACAAACAGACATTCTGCATGAGCAAAAAATGCTCACCACGACAAAAACTGTAGCCAGATATAGATGTATGTCAGATAAATTTGAAGGATCATAACTTGCTAAAGCACTAGCATGCATATAGATCTGAATTTATATGCATATATATATGTGTGTGTGTATAGCACAGCATCCAAGTACCTACATTTACCATTTAATGTGAGATGAGGAAAGTAGAATGCAACATTAAAAATACAGAGGCTTGGAATAATATTTAATAATGTTCCTGTGGAAAACATCCAAAACTGGAAAAACTTGCTTAAGAATTTTAAGGTGCTAAATGCAAGGGAACTATTGTGCTAAACTATGGATAGAAAAAAAACAGAAAACTTGCTGCGACTAGGGTTTGTTTTCAATTTGGAAGTCATCAGCCCCAGTCTGATCTGTACCCTTTGTGATGTCAAGCACAGATTACACATGGGCTAGAGTTCCAGTCCCTAACACAGTGCTTCTGGAGAACAGAATAGCCCAGGAACAGCAGGTAGAAACAGGGCATGCTGAACATCAATACCTGGTGTCTGGGCAAAGAAACACAGCATGCACAAGTGCCTCCACAAGGTTCTTCTTTCATATTCCCAGACAATCATCTACCCCATGCACACAGCAACTTACAGCGCTCAGCACATGTTCAGCACCCCCACAAGCAAGCTGCTCGCTACACCATGCACTGGCTGCTGCCTCCTCACCGAGCACTGTAAAAGAAGGAAAGAAAGGCTAGGTGATTTCTTTAGGTTTCCTTTCAGAACAGGGAGGGGGAAGATAAAAGATAAATTTACTGCACATGCACTTTTTGACAACAGAGCTTTGAAACGTCGTGGTAAGAGAAAATAAGAGTGCTGCCCAGTCCCAGATCTGGACAACACTGAGTTCCACCTTATCAGCCATTGAAACAGTCAAAACCTGTGCAATATTATTTCCCACCCCTCCCCAACAAAGGCAACAGTGAATGCTTACAGAGTCCCCAGGGTCACGATCTCTCCAGCCTACTTGGTCTGGCTACCCCAGCTGTGAGCTGCAGCAACTCATGGTCCTCTGCAGCCACAGCTTGATGATTCTGCAGCCAAAAAGCATGATACTGCCTGTGTGTCAGTAGTAAAGGAGCAGGGTTCAGCCTAAGGAAAGCATCAGGCTTTTACTTCAAACTCATCACACCAGCAAAGCGTGTCAGCAGGTCATGGGGGGCTGCAGAGTGGCCCTCACATGCACTATATAGTAAGGTAAGGGATCTCAAAGTAAGCAATCTCAGAGAAGCAGATTTAGGAAAATATACAAAAGACAGACTCACTGACAGCATTTAATGCTGCCTGTGTTGAAGCAAGTCTTGTCCATTTTTTTACAACACCAGCAAGCATCTCCCCCAACCCCTTCTCAGCTTCCAGGGCAGACCAGAAAGAGGTACAGAAGATCTGAGCTCACACCAAGGCTTGAGACAGAGGAAGTGGCATCATGATTTTGATACCAATGACACAGACCATACAAACTCCTTAGACAGCAGAGATCCCTCTCAAGCACCAAGGAGTCAATTAATTTTCCCCACAGTTTGTTAATTCATTTTCACTACCATCCATCAGACTATTTCTTCAAAGTTTGTTTTCTAGTGTGGGGACCCCAGGCTACCCACTCATTGCAAACAGCCTCCATCAGTCCTGTTTTCCTCCTGCAGAGGAAGGCAAACATAGGGCCCTATCCTGCAGGATCTGGGGAGAGAGCAGCCACCTCACCAGGACTCACTCCAGCCTCCTGTGTCATTTTGGGTCCCCAAACATCATTTGGCTTTGCAGGCTCGGAGAGCCCAGAGAGCATGGACAAGCACAGAGCTCAGCTTCCTGCTTCAGTGCTTTCCCTGCAAGGGAGCAAAGTGAGGGTAACAGTGATTGCCTAGGTCTGGCAGGCTTGGGCTGGTTGTGTTTACATGATCTCAGGTCGTTTCAAATTTATAGTAAATGAGTTTGCCAAGGTTGATGAGAAATGGAAATAGGGAGGTCTCATAAAGCCTCATCTCAAATCAAAGCTTAATCCAGGAAAAAAATCCAGGAAAAAAAGGTATGTAAACAGGAAACAAACAAGCAAGCAAACACTTACAGTGGAAAAAAACTGAGTAGATTCCTGTCAGAAATGTCCCATTCCTTGCTGTAGAAAGTGATTATTATCTGTAGTCTAAATGGTCTCTTCAGATCTTGGGTGCTTGCTTGCTCTTGGCACACCTAGCTGGGTCTGTGGAGAGCAGCATAGGCAGCTGGCAAGTTGTCTTCTGATCATGCTGATCTCCACCTGAGGGGCTGTCAGTGGCACAAAAAAAAAAAAAAAGACGGGCAATAAAAAAAGGAGAGAGATTAAAATTGCAAAAAAGTCATTTTTATAAAGATCCCTGTCATTCATTCAGAGTAAGAGCAAACACACTGGTAGATCCTCCTTCCTGAAGAGGAGTTTGTGGACCAAGGCCTGTGGGACCAGCTCCAGGAGGTGACATCTCCTGCAAGCAGCAACAGTGACAGCCTCTGGCAGTCTTCAGGACTTGGCAAAACAGGCTTAAAATGGACACCATAAGTCATCAGTGGGGCTTGGCGCCATGGAAGCTGACTGAAGCCAAGAGCTACAGATCTGTTGTTTAATGGAATGAATTGAATGCAGATAGATGGCAAGAATATGTGGAGCTGTAGGAAATGGACTGCTTTTAAGCACTTCCACAAGGGGTGTTAGACATCCATGGTATTTGTTTTCAGTGTCTGAGAGGCTGGTCTACAGGGAAGTCACACCCATGAGCATGCCCTACTGGAAAGGTCCTCCAAACCTTCCCTGAAATGACCAACACGGGCTTCAAACGGGTACCAGCTGCTAGCCCAGGGCAGCACTACAACCACTCAGCGTGGCTGTCCGTTGCCCTCCCAAGTGGATGCTTCAGGTCCCTCCCTTTCTTATGCTACAGACAGTGACCCAAACTGGATGTACAATTTGCAGAAGTTATAACGGTTTTATGGAAGGGCTGGTTTCCCATAAAACATATCTATAAGAAGATACATTCAGTAGCTGATTAATGAATGTGATTTACCACAAAATGATACTACACAGGCCTACTCTCTTCAATAATAATCCCATGAATAATATTACTAAAAATCCCAGAAATATCCAAGCTGCACTAGAGCTGCACTGGGATCCCAGTGCTTTGTCTGCTGCTTCTCCCTTTGTGGCGAACCAGCACAAACATAATTCTTTGAGGGAGCTTCTAGGTGAAGACAGAGATGAAGGGAAAGGGATGAGCCTGCATGGCATGGGGCCAGTCCCACACTCCTAGCCCCAGAAGAACATGCCAGGCAATGGGATGTCAAAAACCCTGGATACTCACAGCTGAGGAAAAATCCCTGATGGGGAGGGGACTGTCGGTCCAGCAGCTTTAGGTCCAGGGTTTGCCTAGGTCTGTCTTCAGCACCTTGCAGGGGTGGGCTGGGCAGGAGGGTTTGGTGCAGGTTTGGAGCTCCTCTGTAGGGGTCCATCCTCAGACCCTCAAGCACAGCAGCTGTGGGACAGCCCCACGGGTAGGGAGCATGCTTGTGATTCGCATCTTGTTCCCCTCTTGCCCTTGGCAGCCCTGGGTGCCACAAATGGGTCACCGTGCACCCTCCCACAGTGAGCTGGCTTACACCTCCTGGTCCCATGCCCAGGTGGCCTGGCCCCAAGCTTGGGGAAGCGACCTGGCAACATCACTTCACTGCCGGCGGTGGACGGACCAAACGTGGGCACGGGAGAACGGGGAGAGAGGAGCGTCCTGCCGCTCCGCAGCGGCTCGGGGAGCTGCAGAGCTCACCTCGAAGCAGCCGCGACCCCAAAGTGGCCCCGCAGCCCGTGTCCGGACGAGGGGCTCCGAGGGCTTTTGTTCGCGGGGATCTTTCCCCCCTTCCCCACGCACACACGGTAAGATTTCTTTCAAGGATTTCCTGCCAAAAGACAATCCCCCGGAGCCGAAGCAGAGCAAGAAAGTAGTGACCAATCCTTTCCGGATGGCTGTCACCAGGCTCCTCCCAGCCCCCCGCTCCCCCTGCCATTTGCATACAAAACATCCAGAAAACTCCCGTTTGCCCCCGCACCTCGCTCAGAGTCTCCGTCCGTCGCCGTTGGCCAGGCAGCAGAGCAGCCTGGGCTGGGGCCCGCTCAGCACCCCGCTCAGCCCACCGCCCCGCCATGCCGCGCCGCTTCTGCGCCCTGCTCCTGCTGGCCTCCCAGTGCCTGGGCTCGGCCGCCGGGCTCTTCCCCTTCGGGGAGCCTGACTTCTCCTACAAGCGCTCCAACTGCAAGCCCATCCCTGCCCCAATGCTACTGTGCCGCGGCATCGAGTACCAGAGCATGCGGCTGCCCAACCTTCTGGGGCATGAGACGGTGCAGGAGGTGCTGGAGCAGGCCTCCACCTGGATCCCGCTGGTGCAGAAGCAGTGTCACCCCGACACCAGGAAGTTCCTTTGCTCCCTCTTTGCTCCCGTCTGCATCGACGACCTGGATGAGATCATCCAGCCCTGCCACTCGCTCTGTGAGGAGGTGAAGGAGAGCTGTGCCCCGGTGATGTCTGCTTTTGGCTTCCCCTGGCCCGACATGCTGGACTGCAGCCGCTTCCCCAAGGACAACGACCTCTGCATCCCACTGGCCAGCAGCGACCACATCCTCCCGGTCACCAGGGAAGGTAAGAGGCAGCTGCCCCGACGCCGGGTCCACTGCTTGGTCAGGCTCAAAGAGATTCCCTTCATGACACCCCAGCCCCGGAGACTGCTACCTTTTTCCTACAGCCCTGACATAAAGTGCTCTGGGCTTGGCTCTGCAGAGCTGCCCCCAGCCCCTTAGGAGTGCTGGGGGGTGAGTTTGGCAGCAGTTCCCTCCTCGTGGAGAAGATCTGTGACCCCCGACTGGAGCCACACGGTTCCCTGAGTCAGTAACAGGGGCATCCTCCTCCTGCAGCAATCGTTGCTGAAGTGTGGGGTTGGGGAGCTACCCCCACCCCCTTTTGCTCTTTTTGCATTAGAAAAAAAGAAAGAAAGAAAGAAAAAAGACCCTAAAAGCACCCCGTGTGCCCCCCTCCAGCAGCTTGTGACCAAAGTGAGGGGCAGCCAAGTGGAAAGGCAGCACCGGGTGGGAGAAGGCGCACAGTCTGTCTGTCTGTGCATCGAGGGATTGGAGAAACCGTGTTTCCCCGAAGGGTTCCCAACGCCACCTGCTGTTCCTTTCTCCTCGAGCCTGACAAGGACTGTCCCTTGTGTTTCCAGCACCCAAGGTCTGCGATGCCTGCAAGAACAGAAATGAGGACGATAATGACATCGTGGAAAACCTCTGCAAAAATGACTTTGGTAAGTGGCAGCAGAACCCCTCAAGTAAAACTTGAGGGATTAGCAGCAGGTAAAACTCCCGGTGGAGTCAGAGAGACATGTGTGAATAAAGGCAGGGCTTTGTCTCATGTGCAGATGGACTTGTCCATCCTGTTGCGTCTGACCGTTCCGGTCATGAAACACAAAATTGCATCTCCAAGTAAAAAGTGGCCCTTTTATAGTCCTTTTCTGTGCACTCTTTCGAAGTAGTACTCTTTTATGTGGACATTGCAGGCAAGCTGAATAGAAAATAAAATGAAAAAAAGGAATCTTTCATCTAGACTATTGCATGGGGAGAAGTACAGCAAAGCTTCACTTAGACCTATGAGAAAGAGCTGCATGACCAATCTCACGTATAGCAAGAAAGAAAGACTTTCTCTGCAGATTAAGAATGAAGTTCTATATATCATTTGACAGAGAAGGTAATGCACAGACAATTGGGGATATAAACTTAATGTGAAGATCTGGGGTTAGAAAAAGACAAGAAAGCCCCTTCAAGGCAGACAACTGAAGGGCACGTTATCTGCACATTAGCATTTCAAGAGACAAGGGGAATGCGGAGGGGAATCCTTTTATAATAGGTCAGTATTTATACCTGGAGACAGATTTGTACTAGAAATATCTGCAAGAATTCAAAAGCTTCTCTTAAAATGAAAAAAAAAAAAAAAAACACCAAAAAACAACCTGTGAAACTCTGATTGCAGGACATAACTGCTAAAACAACCAATAGCTTTGGCCTGGCAAATTACACTCAGATAAATCCTCCTAAAGCTAAACATGCCCCACAGATTCATAAAGAGTCTTGTATCCCCCTCCTAGCTATTTCACCAAATCAAATGCAGCTGTTGGACCAATTTGCCCTGTACAGGATCTATTCTTTCAAAAAAACAACAATGCATGTGAAATACCATTTCCTTGCAGGTTTGCCTAAAATCCTCTCCAGCCTAATAAATTAAGTTTAGAACTTTTCAGCTGCAGCAGAGATCAAGTTTCAGATTAGGTTTAGGTACTCACCTCCCCACCACCGCTTCGTATTCTAGGATTTCAGGAAGATGTCCTGTCCCAGCAAAAAATGGATTGCTGCTTAGCATAGCAAAGCTGCCCTCTCTTTATTTGCAAACAGGAGAAAAGCTGAAGAAAATATTAATGTAGGAAGGAAGGAAGGAAGGAAGGAAAAAGAGGGGGAGGGGGGAAGAGGAGAAAAGAAACCCCCAAACCCTCAGCCCTAAGGTTGATTCAAACTGAAATGACTTGCATGCCCTTTGTGGCTTTAGAAATGGAGCCACCTGC
>JANHGO010001528.1:0-33824 GCA_024606505.1 Aquila spilogaster
ACAGAGCAGGTTTTCTGGCAGGACTTGTGACCCCGTGGGGGACCCACGCTGGAGCAGTGTGCTCCTGAAGGACTGCGTGCCGTGGAAGGGACCCATGCTGGAGCAGTTTGTGAAGAACTGCAGCCCGTGGGAAGGACCCACGTTGGAGAAGTTTGTGGACGACTGTCTCCCATGGGAGGGACCCCACGCTGGAGCAGGGAAAGAGTGTGATGAGTCCTGCTCCTGAGGAGGATGGAGTGGCAGAAATAACGTGTGATGAACTGACCGTAAACCCCATTCCCTGTCCCCCTGTGCTGCTGTGGGGGGTGGGTAGAGAATCCAGGAGTGAAGTTGTGCCTGGGAAGAAGGGAGGGGTGGAGGGAAGGTATTCTGAGATTTGGTTTTATTTCTCATTACCCTACTCTGGTTGATTGGTAATAAATTGAGTTAATTTTTCCCAAGCTGAGTCTGTTTTGCCCATGACGGTAATTGGTGAGTGATCTCTCCTGTCCTTATCTTGACCCACAGTCCCTTTGTTATATTTTCTCTCCCCTGTCCTGCTGAGGAGGGGGAGTGATAGAATGGCTTTGGTGGGCACCTGGTGTTCAGCCAGGGTCAACCCGCCACACCAGGTTAAACTTTTTTTTGGCATCACCAGAGCAGTCAAAAGGAGTGACAATTTGTATAACAGAAGTGGAGGAGAAAGTAATAAGGCCAGATTCTTGTGGAAATCACCACAGGCTCATTCATTTAAAGCAGGTGTTACAGTAAGTTCCTCTTTACCAGAGGGACTTACTGTAACACCTGCTTTAAAATTAATCCCAAGTTATTTTTTCCATGAGAGTTGGCACATCTGTAGTTCAGGGAATGAGAGGCAGGGAAATAGAATCCAGTCTGTCATTCAAGTCATTGCAAGATAAATAAATGAACAACCAAGACCTACGCACTTAAACCACATTGAAATTTTACCTTTACTGGATATTATGTTTTTGTTTTTGCAAGATTAGTAATCTAAGCTTGGATAAATCCTACTAAACATGTTTTTCTAGTTAGCAAATGCTTTGAGAAATAAAAATTAATTTGACTGAACTACCCCTAAAAGAGAGGCAGAGGTGAGCTAGTTTGGCTGCTCACAGCAGTTGGTTAGAATGGTGTTCTAATTAAAGAGTACTTTGATATGCATCCATCCAGTTTGGAAGCCCAAACCTGTCAAGTGTGAAGTTTCAGTTGTGAAACTTCACAGCATCAATACTTGATAATACTGTTGCACCCCACAAAAGGCCTTCTGTGTGCATTTGCACCTATAGTTTGAGTTTTGGTAGTATAAAAATAATATTATTCTTTGGTATATTACCAATAACGTGGTGGCTGGATTTGCTTTAACTAAAAGCCTAAGACCTGTGTAATCTAAGAGTAAGAGTGGGTTATGTATTTTAAGTGATTTTTCTTAGGGATACAAATGAGGTGTTAGTTTAGGGGAGATGATGAAAATGGAGGATGAGGCCTCTGTCATTTACAGAGCTGTTTTGGGTGTTTTTAATGCTTTGGGAGACTGAATGTGCTCATCAACTGCCTCTTTTCTAGAGGTGGACCACTGTTGATGCTCCATTGATTGGCCACCAAATGGACGTTAATAGCTAGCAAATTAAACTTTTAACATGCATAGGTTTAGAAAAAATGAATTGCTGTGTTTAATGTTGCCTTGTAGCAACAGTTAACAGGCTGTTTACTTAACTTTCAGTCTTTGAGTTCTTCCAGGTGTTGTTAGTGAAGCCTTAAAGCTATACCAGGCCTGCTAAATGTATGCTGGGAGTAGGATGGTTCCAAGCCTATGCCTTTTTTTTTTTTTTTTTTTTAAACGAAATGTAGATTGTGTGAATGTGGGAGGAAAAACAATGAGAAAAATCTCACTCAGTTATACTAGTTTTTATTCAGTCTCCCGTTTTACTCCTAGCTCTGTCTTACCTTCTTAGTTGGAAGCTGGTGGAGAGTTTCTGTACTCACATCTGTGAGGCAGAGCAGCACCTGGGAAGCCAGATGTATTTGGAAAATGTGCCAAGACACTGTTTTACCAAAAAGGATCTGATTCTCCTTTTCTTTTTCATAAAGAGCATGTATAGAAGTGAGAGGCAGTTTAGAGGTGAGCCAGAAATGTAGGCCTGGTTTGCGCTTAAAAGTTTTGCTGGCATAGTTGTGTCGGTTAAATGTATTTTAAAAGAATAAATAAATCTGTATTTCATGTAACCTGATAGTCCTTTCCCACTATACCATAATATTTTCAGGAAATTGGTGTTAGCTGCGTCTTCCCTGGGGAACAGAAAGGATTTTCATGTATCTATTCTTCCAAGCCTTTATGGTTCATATCTGACTGTAATGGTGAAGGAGGATTGAATATTTATTAGGTGAAAGAGACCCACAAAACTTTCTGAAGCAAGGGAAAGATTTTTTTTTTTTTTAATTATTTTAATAATAAAGGCTGTTTGCTCTGATTTAGCCTTTAGCTCATCTGGGACTTCAGATGGAAGCCAGTTCTTTACCTTTTGCCTGCTTACCTGGGTAATAGATTCTGCTTTTTTCCTTGCTTATTCTACCAGATACCAGCAGTTAATTAATTGGTTAAGAGAAAAGTCATCTTCTCAGGTATATATATCTATAGTAAGATGTTCTTGTTTCAGTCGGGTGCTTCGTTTTCTTCTCAACAAAAAATGTTTTGTTTTAATAATCTTATTTGTGCTTGCCTTTGCTTTCTGTCTTCTAGCTAATGATTTCGGATTAAAAAACAATGATTCAGAGGATTCTGAGTTGCGGTTTGTTACTTGTCAGTCTTTATGGAATCAGATCAAATCGGAAACAGAGGTGAGTCTTGCACCTCACACTAAAGCGCTGCTTTGCATTTATAACAACACTGCTTGCTGCTTTGTTTCTGGAGACCTTCTTTTTTTTACACGCTTAAAAGGGCAATTAGTTAAAGCAATAAAAGGGCCAGAAATATTGACTGAGACTGAAATCCCTGTCCAGAATGTAAAATAGTAATAATAAATCCATCAATTACCCATTACTTCTAACCACAGAACTGCATGCTTTTGATGCTTCAAGCTGCTGCTTCTAAGCTTCTCTTCTTACTAATTGTCTTTTTTATTAATGCCTGGCATACTGCTGTTTTCTACCTTCAATTCAGTTACATGCTTGCCAGCCCTCTGAGGATTTTAGGCTGCTCTTTACCTCAGTGTTACAGAGTTCATAGCAGCCCAGGATTCACAGTGGATTTATGTGAATACAACTGCATGGATGTCAAATACTGAATGGCACAGCTGCAAGCATAGTCTATGGAATTAGCATGGACAGTGTCAATGGGGTTTTCTGGTGGGGATCAGAGTTAATTTCATACTGAACTGTGGCCTCCTAATTGTTGTGTGTTAGATGGCATGCTGTTGTTGTGTCCCTATAGCCAGGTGGCTTGCATTATGGTATGAATAATTGCTTCCGTACAGCAGGGATTTCCTCCTCTATTCAGGGTCAAGGATTCTGGGCAAGTATTCCATATTCCTCTGCCTGCTGTTGGGCTCTAGACATTATGAGAATTTTTTTTCCAAAGTTTGTTTTGGGATGTACAGTAGAAGCCAGCTGGATGTAGCTTACAATCTGGACCCTTGGGCTAAACTCATAAATTCCTCTAATTCTGTTCCTACTATTCCATGATCCAGCTCACTTTGACTAGTCAGCACCCTTTTCAAACCATAGCTAGCCAGGCCGTGCAAAGCAGTGCACTACATCGTGGTGCTAGTTATAGAGAACACACAGAAGTTTGTGGATGTATATTTGGTATCTTCCTGCCAACTGCTTCAGCTTGGTGGGTTAGCTACCAGCATTGACAGTAATGTTGGCAGCTGCACCAGAAGCTGTCTTGTCAACTACACAGTGGACTATAGGGAAGATGACATTCTGTAGCTACTTCAAGACCTTTTCTTGGATCTTTTTTCTTTGGCACAGTGTTGTCAAGGCTTTTGAGACAATGGTTACATTGCCAACAGTAGCTACAGGATTTTCGGGTTGAAGAACCAGTGGTGTTTTTCCTAGTGCTCCGTGGGATTTCTCCCAGAGCAGCAGGCACAGCCCATCATAGCAAAAGCCTTCCTTAACCACTCAGAAGCACAGAACTGTTGCCATCTGGAAAACCATCATTCTTTCCTGTTCTAAATCTCCTACCCTTGTTTTCTTTGAGGCTGCTAGGAGTTTGCCAAATTCTTTCTTCTGTTCTTCTTGATGGAAGACAGTTCATCCTATATTGACAAATTTATATGCACCTTGCCTTAGAGTTTGATTTGCCCAAGGGCAGATTACCTGCAGTTACTTTTGCTGCTATACATAGAATTTTCTTTATCCATCTTCTGGGGTATCTCTGACGTTTTTTTCTACAGAGTTTTGAATTACCATCTTTTTATCCCACTGTTGGCAAACTTGGAGGTGATCATTGTTCTTACGCATAAAATTGTGTGATAATTCAGGTTGGAAGGGACCTTAGAAAGTCTCTAGTCTGAACTCCTGGTCAAAGCGGCATCATCCGTGAGGTCAGACCAGGTACGTGAGGGCTTTATCCAGTCAGGATTTTATTTCTTATATACTTTCAAACCCTGGTGTAGTAAACCTGATCCATGACAGAATACCTGGGAATTGCATGGCTTGCTGGTTTGGACTTTTATTCTTGAAGTTCTAGTAGTGTGCTAAGGGAACCTAGCAGGATATTCTCCAAAGTTTTTTCCAGAGTACTGTTACCTGATGATTCGTTGGTAGGCCATGTGCTTGTGCTGGTGTTTTCCCAGTTCTCTGGTATCCCCTTGAGGTGTTGGAAAGTGAAGAGGATTTAGCTTCCAGGTGCTTTGTTGCGGAGCATTCTTGGTCCTTGTATGTCCATCATAAACTGTGCTGCAATTGTGGCAGCACCATCTGTCATCTGGTGATGACATCCTTTCAACCTTCTCACAACATGAAAAGCTGGCAAAAGTACTGCAGGAACTGTCCTTCATTTTTGGAAGGTGAATTTTGGACCTTATTTGTTTCCATATTGCAAGGTACCCCAGTTTTGAGCCCTGCTGTCAGCAGTGGCCTTGCAAATGTTCTTATTATGATACATCTCATCAAGGGCTTTCAGAAACATTCCCTTCCTGTGAGGTGAGAAATTCCAGTTGCACTCTCAGGATCCAGGTTAGAAACAAAAAGCCTAAGTGCAGGGCTGTAATATGGTAACTTTAGCTCTAATGTGCAGATAATGGTTTTCAGACCACACAACAGATAGTCATGACCAAACCTAGTGTCATAGCAGGGATTGAACTTCCAGTTCATATGACTTTTCCAGAGTAAGCAGTGTCATGCAATTAAATGAGTTGGTCACTTGAAATGCAGAGCAGCTTAGTGTACTTTCTGGAACACTACCAAAACAGTGCCAGTAACAAAGTTGTTTTGACGAGAAAAGACTGATGGATTTTAAGAAGGCTAAGTAAATGTGTAGCACTTCACAAGTGCTCTTTGGAAGAAATAATATATACTGTAACTATGCAAAGTAAGGATTCAGGTTCTTGTTAGGACAGCTTAGTGAAAACGTACAGTAACAGTCAGAAGAAGCTTAAGGTCTGATGGATTCTGAAGCAGAAGCTCAGAGGATTGTTATGGGACATATGGTAATACAGGAGTTGTTACAAAGCTGTTACAAAGCTGATGTCCTAAATTCTTCTTTTTAAAATGCCATGTTACAGTTTCTTCTGAATTGCCATAGAGTTTATGAGATGGGAGCTCAGAGGTGCACAGTCAACATCAGAAAGGCCAGAAGAATATTTTTTAGTAAGTAGAGGGTGAAAAGAGTAAGATTACTTTGTGTACAGTTTTATCAGTTGTTCAGGAGAGCAAACAGGAACTCTTCTGTGTCATGGAAGTGGAGCTCAGGTGTTTGAGCAGGCATCATATACAATCTCCTGGAGATGTGACCTTAACTCCTTTGATAGCTGCCTCATCAATGCTGCTAGGGACAGCCTTTGCAACTTTGTATAAAATCAAGTTCACTGCTGTATATGTCACTTCTTGTTGCTAATAAATCTTGATGATGATTTTATTGGGGGCAGAGGTTTAACCTTGTTTCTAACATCTGTGTTCTAGAGTATATATTGATATCCTGAACTTCAGAGTACAGGGGTTTTTTGTCTGTTTTAGCAGAAGGCATATCTTGGAGTAGAGACAGATTTTTCAAAGGCACATACATAAAAAAAGAAATATAAAATGCTACCACTATATATCTGCCTTTAAAAGTTTTATCTTCCCCTGTTTTCTCTCACCTTTCCATATATTCCTGCATATACATATTGTATGAAAATCATCCTGAAGGGCAAAAGACACTGTAGCAAATGTGGCAGTCATGTGGTTTAGTATTTTTTCCTATAAAACATACTTAGTGCTTTTCTGTATATTTTTTTTTTTTCTTTCATTCTGAATTAGATTTGGAGGAGCTGAATGTTTGATCTCATTTAGATCTCTCAAAAATGTTTACAGGTGTTTTGTAAGCCAAGAGGGAATAATAGGAATTTTCATGAACATTCTTCCAGAAATTAATTATATTGTTTTATTCCTCCTATGTCACTTACACTTTGTCAGTATGTTTTTTTTTTCTCCATCTTTATTGCCTGTGGTGTGACAACACAGTTAAGCTCATTTGCTTTCCAAGTTATTATTGAGGCATTTCACCAGAAGTTCCAAGATGGGAAATGTCTGTGTTTGCCATACAGTGAATAAATGAGCATGTTTATAGTTCACAGGAAAACTTAGTGTTACTTAAAATGTTACCCTGGAGTTTTAAGGATTAAAATTTATGCAGGAAAGAGGTAGGAAAAGGAAGATATTCTGATGTTACCGCATTTTTATAAATAAAATCTCTCTGTGTTTGTTTACAGCACATACAGGAAGACTTGAATAAGCAGTTATTTGATAATTTAGTAAGTTTTTTGAGGCAGTCTCATTCTGAGTTCCAAGAGAAGACAACAGAATGGACTTGTCGGATGAAGTCCAGAGAAATCCCTACTGCAGCTCTTGTCTTAGGTAATTTTTTTAAAGATATATTTTGTTACGTACATGTGCTTAAAACTGACACAGAGATCAAAGAAAAATATATTGCTGACTTCCAGCAATTTACTGTGAGCGATATTAGCTTCAGAAAAGTTAACAGAAGAGATTGGGCTGGGAGAAGAAAGCAGGATAACACCTTCTTCCCCTTTGTATGCATAATAGTCCAGCAAGTTAACACCTTCCCTAAAGGTCTGTCTCAGGCAGCTGGTAGTGATTTGTTGGGTTTTTTTTCCCTGAGGCACTGGAGATGCTTTCATTCTGTCCCTCTTTCTGCCACCAACATGCTTGGTGGTTTCTATGACTAACCATGGAATTACACAGCTTCTGTATTTCAGATATATGTTCTTGCAGTCCATCTTTACGTGTAGGAAAGCAGTGTCATTACCTTGGAAAAGGAGCAGAGGGTGAAGAAAACAGCTGAAGATCTTTTTACTGAAGATAGTGAAGCTCTGAAGTCTTTCTTTTTTTTGTCCCCACTCCTTTCTTTCAAAGGGTTGTAACTATAATCCTAAACCTGGTTCAAGGCAACCTGATTGCATTTTCAGTGGATCGTTTTAGGGAACCTAAAATCAGGCCTGTGCTTCAAATTTACCATGTGACCGCTAAGCCTGGAAGGTAGTCTACTTCTGTAGGTAGTAGAAAGTGAGAAGTTCCTGCTCTGAATATTTTTCTGTGGAAGAAGCTGTGAATTGCCTTCTGGAGGGGCTTGTTCTTTTTTTTTTTTTTTTTTTTTTTTTTTAACTAAAGGATGTTAACAAAGGCCGTAAATATTGAGTAGTTCACAGTCAATTCAGACTATAGTTCATACTAACTCGTAGTAATTTTCCTGCTTACATAAGCCATGTGAGGATCCAGGTCTCCGGTATATGCGTTGCTCTTCTAGAGAAGGTGAATTTCATCTTCTTGTCTGCAGGCCTTAGATGACTGGGTTTGGCTTGTGAGGGTCTAAGTAGCAGGGAAGTTAGAAAACCAATCATACTCCTTGCAGGTTTGCACCCTTGAGAAATCTTTCTTTAAAAAAAACCCGAAAACACAAACTATATGAGGGGTCTTTGCAGTGATTCCCTGTTCCTTTTAATCAGCTAGTATTAACATGTATGTCTAATCTTGTGCTAGTTTTTCATCTTTCCTCATAGATGATGTGATGCTTTTCATGCCTGCCTTGAATATTTGAGGTATCTTCTGTTTTTTGTCTGCTGTTCAGTTTATTATTCAATCATTGTGGTCACAAATCACAGGAAAAATGCCCTTAAAAACCTGTCTTTTTTCTAGGTGTAAATGTTACAGATCATGACTTGACTTTTAGAAGTCTCTCAGAAGTCCTTCAGAATAACATTACTCCTTATATAGCCTTGCTGGAAGCCAAAGATTGCCCAGGTAAATACTGCAATAGTTTTGCTGCTTCTTCTAAGCAAGCTATCAATTAATTAGAAATTCTAACTTTTTCCCCCAAATGTAAAAATAATGGGATGGAGGGATCTTGAAAATTTCTAAAGATTTGCTCAATCCCATGTTAATGTAGCAGTAATGCCTACTGTATTTTAAGAGGTATCCAGTTCTGTTTAAAACAATGAAGATTGAAATACTTCTTAGTTGTAGCGTAAATGTCAAGAGCGTGCTGCTTAGTGTATTGCATGTTGATATTGTACGTTGGCTTTCCCCTTGTTTAATAGGACAGTGTATGCATGCATTTTACTTTTTAAATGCTTACAGTCATGTTATTACAGTGAGGGAATGGGAAGAATAAAGTTTTGTCCCACTCTCCTTGCTCCTTTTTTGTTTTTTTAAGTAAAAAGATTAAAATCACTTATGGCAGCATCTCCAGATCTGTGGATTGGCTGCCTTATTTATTTTTAGGTCACTCTTAATAGCATGTGGCTGGAGTTCAAGAAAGGTGCAGGGCCAACATCTTAACCTGAATTGTTGCTATCTAGGCAAATTATTAGGATAATTTTTATTGCCTTAACAACATCCATATCATGAACACTTTCAAGCTTTCTGGAGCATGAGATGTGCATTCTGGAGAGAAAAGGAGAATAATTAGAAAAGTGAAAAATAGTAAGTGATAACTTGGGGTAATTTTTTAGAGTATAAGTTGGAGAATGGTTACCGAATAACCAAATGTCTTTACTGTGTGTCTAAAAATGTTTTGTGAAGGCATAAAAAATCTGATGCAGAAGCTGATGGGGCAGCTGATGAACTGCTACATAGATGTGGACTCATTGGAAGACGAGGACTATGTGCAGGTTTCCCAGAATAGAATACGTTGTTCAATGTCTTCTCTTATCGACTGGTATGAGAGTGTAACAAAGGTATGATTTTCTTTTTTTGTATCACCAGTTTATAAAAATGCCTGACCTTTAGATACTTTTAAAAAAGAAACGGAATAACTCAAATTTCTGTGCTGTAGTGAAAAAATGTCAAAGGTTAGCTTTTAATTTAATACTAAGAAATAACTGAGATTGAGGTCATTTGAATATAAATCTCTAACATATATAAATGTGGAGTTAGTTTCTGATGAGGTATGAATGTCAAAATTCTGAAAAACAAGCAAAAAGTATGATTTTGTCATCTGTTTAATTGGGAACTAGAAGCTTAAAATGCAGTATCAACTTAATGCCAGATGCTTTTTTCCCAGGAGTGATGAGATGGTTTGTTTATTAAAACAAATCTTTAAGAAAGAACAGCCATCCAGGCAAAAGGCACCATATTGGTGCTAATGTGCCATTATGTCATCTGCAGCCTACACTACATTGACAAGCAGTGAGAAAATAACTTTCAAAATGTTTTTCTATCTTTGTGTTTAATAAAGCTAATGAAGTTTTAAGATTTGTTTCTGTCATGAATAAAAGTTAGAACTGAGTTTGACGACTTCATCAGAGCACTGTGTTAAACAAAAGTTTAATGGGTACATGCTCTTTTTAATACTGGGTAAAGATGTAGGAAATGGGCAATGTCCGTTTACACAACTCATATCTTCTCCCTTAATCCCAATAGAACTTCACCAGTTCTGTCCCACAGAGCTATTCTTTTCTTTGTTGTACTACGGGTTTTTAACATTCATTTATCCTTTGTACTTCATGCTGTGCCAAACAGAAGGAAGAAGAATTGCAATTCTGGATGCTAATAATAAATACAACTGTAGCAAAAAGTCAGTCATGTCACTTTGGAGCATTATAGTATAGTAGATGTGATTCAATCTTTTTATTTTACTGTCTTCTGTTTACTAATGTGTAACGAATGGCTTGAAAGAAAACAGATTCTGAAACTCCGAGCAAAAAAAGAACTTCCTCTTCGAGACACTGGCAATCTCCTCCAGTTGTAGTTATATTCAAAGACATGGAAAGTTTCACCACAAAAGTACTTCAAGACTTCATAGTCATCAGCAGGTAACATGACCTGAAGTTTAGTTCTTTCACTCCTTTACTCATTTTCTATTTGCAGCTGTTTTGAAGTGTAACAATGAGGCCAGTGGAGAGTTGGAATCAAATATTGATGCTGCTTCTTTATAGCAGTGATTGAGCAAAAACCTATTTGCTAGGTTTTGATGATAAATTACCCTAAAAGCTAACTTGGGACTCTGAACCAGAGTGCCTATGGGCTGGGCTGAGATATATTGGGTGGCTGATTTAATTCTTCACATAAGAGGATTTATTGGTACTAGTTGTTACAGAATTCTTGATTGTGAAACTGATTTTTAAGATGCCTAGATCTATCTTTCTTCTGTAGACTTTTAAAATTGTATTCAGAGTATATTTTTTGTATGACTACTGATGTAATGCTGCTTAAAGGTCACTAGCTTACTAATAGGAATATATAAAACTTACCCAGAGAATTTCTCAGTGTTGGCCAAGATCTGTAGTAAGTAGCTGACTACTTCAGGTGCTCCTGTGCTTCTGTCCTTCCTTAACCTGTCTTCCTTAATGTCATCTCATGCATTCTAATCAAAACCCCCTTCTGTTCTCCAAAAAGAGCATCTTATACTTAGTCCCCAGGTTGAAACTACAGTTGGAGCAGAATTGGGGCTGCAGTTGTACAGTTCATTCAGCTGCAGCGTTCACACCTGACACTACCTCTAAACAAGGCTAGGCAATTTCACTTGCTGAGACACCAACAATAAAAATATTTTTCTACTTCAGATCTGGCAGATGGGTTCTCCAGGGAACATTTCAAGAAGTAAAATCAGAAATGCACAATTATCTGGAAATAATTAGGGTGTAAGGCAGGGGAAAATGAGGTTTTAATTGGTTTTTAAGTGTTGTGTTTTATTTTGCTTTTCGTGGCAAGGATAAATACCTAATTATGAGCATATGGAATGTAGATGAAGTGTAGTTCAGGTCTGTCAGTCTACTATTTGCAAATACACTTTTTTTAATAGACTGCATCTCTTCAGAAAAAAGGTTTAGAGGATTCAAATTATCTTATAACTAAAGATTGTCTTGACTAAAGTAGAAGATGGGTAAAAGAGAAGCTTAGCGGACTTGCATAATACTTTGAAAAAGATCTTTGGGATGATTGTAGAGAGTTGGTTTATTCTCTCCATTTCAGTCTTAAACATGTTTAATAATAAGGGTGAAGTGGATAAATGTGAGATGTTGTGATAAACGTTGTGATTTCTTAATCACAACATTCAATTTCTCTCCAATATCCTTTTAGGTTATCAGCGGTGGACGGTAATATATGAAGTTTATTGGGTTTATGTTCAAGTCTCTAGCAATGACTTTTGAGGAGTTAGAGAAATGAAATAATTGTGGGTAACGATTAAAACACCAAGGTCAAAAAGTTGCCATAGTGAAAACAGAGGAAAGGAATAGATTGTCAATTTTAACCTAGAAGATATTTAAGATAGCAGAACTTGTATCTCCTTGAAACTAATAAAAAAATGGAAAATAATGATGAAATAATACTGAAAACACTATTTTATGTAATTTGTATGCTGTTCACGAGCAATACAGCATTGTCCTGGTTATCGGTTCTCAAAGCACATACTAAAAAATTATCTGAAGAAGATGATTGAATCTGGAGAAGTTGGAATTCTTTTTTTTTTTTTTTTTTTTTAAGTATAATGGGAACATAGAATTAGAGGGATTTCGTATTTATTTTAAATTTATTAAATGGTGTAAAATTTGTAAATTTTCTTGAGACTGTTAGCTGTTTTAATGTCTCTTCTTATTTTTTCTCTATTTCTTTGGGAAAAAAAAAGTTCATATTATAAGATCCAGTTCTCTGAATATAACTTTTTGGGAAGATAAGACCAGTACAATACTCTAATTGAAAAGATGCTTTTTATGCCACTTCCTGAAATTTGAATCCTAAAATATAATTTAATTTGCTTGTCTAATTTAGGGCTTTAAATAGCTTCCTTTCTTTTGCGTTTTACTCCACATCAAAACTCTTTTGGTTTACTGGCAACAAATCTTTTAATTTACCCCTTTCTTCATCTAAGCTCAGTGCTGTAGTAGGAACATAATGCATTTTTTTCATGATTTTCTATAATGTAACTATTATGTTTTTTTTCCCCTCCCCCATGATCTAGTCAGCATATCCGTGAATTACCTCTAGTACTGATTTTTGGAATCGCTACATCTCCAATGATTATCCACAACTTACTTCCTCACTCTGTTTCCTCTCTGCTGTGCATAGAGCTTTTCCAGTCCCTTTCCTGTAAGGAGCACCTGTCTACTATAATTGACAAGGTAATTCCTTTTCTAAATAGGAGTATGTGTGTGTATTCAAGCACAGTGTACATGCGTGGTCTTTTAAAAGCAGGTTTGTCTGAAGCTTTTGGAATGGAATCTGTTCCTGAGAGCTGTGGATTTTGGATATTTCTACTGATAGCTGCAGCGTAGCTTAATACTGAGAGCTTCCTTCTCACATTGAGACATGCTCACGCACCTGCTTTCATCTTACATTTGCATTGACATCTGTGCATACATACTTGGGCAATTACATTTTGACATTCCCACCTCTTCATTAAAGTAGTGCTTTGATTTGAGTTTTATTTTGTTCCAGAAAAAGATAGCTTTAAACATAGAAAAATACAGTTCAGCCTGAATTTTGCCACCTGTCAAAAATTAGCAGAGTTATTCAAATGATCAAGCCATATAGATGCTGTGCCTGTGCGATTCTTTGTGCAGGATTTCCAAAGTTGCTCTTACATATGCTGAAAGTAGTGGTATCCCTGGTTGTTACAGCAATTTCTGTTCTGTTGTAGTTTTAAAAATAAATACAAAAATAGTGTTAAGTCAAACTGACTTCAAATGCATATTAGTTAAAGGTACTTAAAAAACATGGTGAAATAACAAACTGAAAAACAATCTTTGCATGGATATTTTTGGATATTTTAGTAGAAGTATTGTGTTTAGAAGTTGGCAGTGTATTTAGTATCTCATTTAGTTGAATGCTAACACATAGTGAGAGTTGTATCAAATTGTATATATAAATTTTGCTGAGCTGAATACAGGAAAGAATTTCTGCTATGGCTGCTTTTCCTTTTTGTCTCCCTTAGCTGCTTCTGACAACCCAGTTTCCCTTTAAACTGGGTGAGAAAGTTCTGCAGGTTCTCATCAACATATTCTTGTACCACGATTTTTCTGTCCAGAATTTTATCAAAGGATTTCAGGTAGGCAATAGTAACAAGTATTCAAATTATGGTTGTGAAAATAAAGGGTAATTACTAGGCACTGAAAGACTTCTTAGGTCCTAATCTTGCTGTCACTGAATTGGATGAAAAAATGTCCTTTGGAAACAGTTTGGATCTGTGAACAGGCAGGTGTTTTAAAGTCAAAACTTTAACTGCTAAGGTTTTAAGGGAAAACTTGTAGGACAGGTATGATGAAGCATGTAAAAGCTTATTCTGCCACAAAAAAAATGTATTTAAAGGTTACATTTAAAAGGGTAACCTGCCTTAGTGGGTAGAAAGATCTATATTTTTCTATAGATTAACTTGTAGCTTCTAACACCCCTGGCAGAACTCTCCAGCTCTGATACTCTGTACTGGGTCCTTGTACTCTGGTTTGTCATGGTGTGAGTAGGCTGCAGCAGTGTCTCTTCCCTGCTTGAACTCTTCTGGCACAGTTTCTGGATGCACACTTCTTACCTTTTCAGGGAAATAGGAGCTGTAGTGTCACTTACTTCGTGCCTCAGAGTAGGTGGTGCTTGTGCTCCAAGCAGCTGTGCAGCAATGCGGGTGTTAGATTTAGCCTCTCAGGAGACAAAGTGGAAGACTTCAAGGTTTCCAAAAATAGTCTATGCAGAGCATGATAATTGTATTTTTATTGGTTTATATAGTGCTTTATATCTAAATGTATTTCCTTGTCTGAGTCTCCTTGTAGCTTTTGTGGATTGCAGACAAGAGTTCTCCAAAGAATCTGTAGTCCCTGTAATCTGTTCTAATGCAGGATTGTGAAATAGTTTCTTTTTTGCCTGGTTCCATGTGTGTACTTGTTAGTAAAACTTGCACTTTTAGTGTCATATACCTTTAGAGTGTCTCAGATTCTTTGATATCTAAGATTCAATGATTACACGGGCTAGGAGAAATATCCTGGCTGTAGTACCTCTTCTGCAGACAGACCTGCGTGGGCTTTCATAGGTTTCAACTCCTCTTATTTGAAAGACTCACCAGGATTTAATGGTTCCCCATTGGCCTGATACGAAAATACAAGTCCTAGCCCTGACAGCATAAGGCTGTGTCCTTGTGTGTTAAAAGTATTCAAGGATGAAGCAATTTCAGATCAGATTTCCTAAGTGATAGATACAAGGGATCACCGTCATCTCATTATGTCTAGAGCAGTGTTAACTCTTCTGACAGGAAGCGTCTTTCCTCTTTCACAGTTTTTATGTTTTAAAAATTTTTAGTGGGGTAGTCTGTCTGTGGTGTTTATTTTGTTTTTTTAAGAATAGATGTGATGAGTATATGCTACTATTCTGCAAGGCCCTGATGCTACAAACATTTAGTGCAGCTGAAATGAGTGATAAAGCATGTTTGTATGTATACATAGTAAGAGCTTAGCAGTGTATTTTTGTGTACATGAAACACAAATTGAAATTAGAACATGTGATAAGTTTGCTTGTGTACCGTAGTTGCTCTTCACATCTTTAAATATATACTCTTTGTTATTTGTGAGCATTGGAGCTGAATATGTAACCTAAAGAATGCAGTAGTTCATGTAAGTGAATAGAAAATACTTGACAAGCTATAGTTACAGTTATGTAAGATGAGGGGAAAGATGAGGTACTGAAAATGAATAGCGCATACAGCAAAAAAGGTAACTATGTAACAGTATTTAAAACTGAATAATCAGTGTCCTGCAGTGACTTACGGAATATTTATGAATGGTAATGAATTTTTTTTTGTTTTTTTAAGGAATACTATTACTACCATTATAGTATATGCACTATAGTAATAAGAAAGCATTAAAAGGTAGATATAACAGGATGAATTTTATTAACATCACTGGTTCTTGCTTTGTTTTCAGCTCTGTATCGTTGAGCACTTCTATTCCCAGCCTCTTAGTGTACTGTGTTGCCAACTGGTAGACACCAAGAAGAGAGTAAATTATTTATCACATGATCAGTGTGAAAACATTCGAAGACTGCCCTCTTTTAGAAGGTAAAAGGGGAATAAATTTTTGGGCAGTCTAGTATTTAGCTTTAAAAAAGATAAAAGGAATCTGTAAATGTAGTTCTGTGAAAACTGTAGATCACTTGTGCATATGTTTCTATAGCAAAGGTAAATCAATCAAAAGGAGGACAGTTCTAAATTATTTCAGGAAGCCTTAATCTTCTGGTCTAGAGAGTACAGCTTCTGTGATGTGTAATCACTTGAACTTTTTTTTTTCCTCTTGTTCTTAATACAGAAACAAGCTATTATGACAAATAACCATAAATAACTTTTGAACTTGTTAAGCTGACTTGGAGCATAATCTCTAGGAGTTTGGAGTGGCCTTTCAGCTTGCTGGATTTGACTGTCCCTTTTTGAATCTTTCCAAAGAAATCCTTATAGCAGCATAAACTTAATTTTTTAACCCTGTAATCTTTAATCATACTTTACATTATAATTTTTATGTTCTTGGTTTTTTTGCCATCAGGTATGTGGAAGGTCAGGTATCAGAAAAACAGATTGCACTGCTGACAGCAGACAGCTGCTTAAAGGTAAAGTTTTAAGAATGTCTTTGGAGAGCAAAAATAACTTTCCCAATATATTAGTTTGTGGAGCATAATAAAATACAAGACTAAGATGTATAGTTCTGTATAACATCTTTCATACACTACGTACTGTGCTTCATGTCCAGTAATGGATAATTAGGATCAGCAGGTCAAAACTCCAAATCTCTAGGGTTGCCAGGTATGCCTTTACACAAAGCTGCACAACTTTTCTTACATCAACTTTTAGCTATGTCTAGAAATATAACTGCCTAAAAAGAAGGTTACAAGGTTTATTTATGGCCTGGTCTTTTAATGCTTACTCAGACTGACTTTCTTGGAAAGTCAGTGAAGTGTTTGAAGAATGAGTAAGTAATCTGGGAGGTTATTTCATAAGCTCTTAATCCTCCATACCCTCTGTGTAGTTTCTGATTGAACTCAGTACGGCAGTCTGGGTCCCAAGGCACACATTCACACCAGATGTCATACAGGATTAAAACTTTAATTTACATTGCATGTTTATCTGAAGGTTTGTCAAGTGATTAAAGTCAGGCTACTACTATTGTGAGCCCCTTAGGAATTCACCAACAAAGATCTGTTGGTTCTTTTCACCAGCTGAACTACTCCCAGTAGAAGCATTGCTCAGGGCAAAGGGTTTCTCCTAATTCTTCATCTCAAGTATAGGTAACCTGTCAGGCAAATGGTACCACTAGAGATAAAGCAATTAATTTATCCTAGCAGACCTTCCTGGTCCGTAAGGACCTTTCAAGCATGAAGAGCAATGGTAATGGCTGGAAGAGAGGTTGGTAGCCGGCAAGTTTGCAAGTGCAGTGCAATTATAGTAATCAAGGCGAGACATGATTTATACATGATTTTATGATCTATAGTCTTCAGTGGCAAAAATAGCTTAAGCTACTGCTGTTCCCTTGCTGTTTATACACACCTTGGCAGATATGCCAGCACAACTGCTTTTGTGGCTGTGCAATTAATATAATCAGAGAAACAGTCCAATTAAAGTAACCTGACCAAAAAAAAGACAAGATGTGGGAATTTTTTTGCTGTGTTGTTTCTGCAGAATTTCCCCAATGCAGTTCACTCTGCAGGTGCATAAATGCTTCTGTTGAAACAACAGGAGGGAAGAAGTGGGAATGAGCAGCTGAGACTCTTATTTCTTTGTTTAAAGTTTAAAGACCATGTAATGGGCTGCTACTTTGAAAGTTGAATACTCATCAACTTAACCCTGTAAGTTTGGGAAAGAAGCCGGAATTCTTGTGCTTATGTGCATATGATGCTTCTGACAAACTTTAATTGAAGATACTTGTTCTAATCTCTACAATGGGGTAGGACTATTATTGCGTTGCCAAACTGGCAGTGTAGTCTACTTGAGAAGAAAAGGCCCTACTGCTGCGTTAATGAGGTGCTGTTTATTCTGTATGTTGTACTAAGCTACAATATCATTCTGAACTTTGGAAGCACTTTCAAGGTCACTATGGTACTACTTCATATAAATTTACTGTTCATGTTCAGAACCAGGTAAACTTGCTGTTCAAGCTTAGCACCTAAACCTGCAATACCCTTTGTCAGCTGCAATTTATATTCCATGTTGTCACCACTTTTTTTAATAACTATGGGAAGAGTTCCACCTATTTAGAATAATAAGTTTTAAAAGCAATTTTACATCCTAATTACTTACAACTCTCTGAAAGTTTTCATAGCAAATTTCATTTGAAATTATGTAAATGTGGTGATCTATATTTATGGAAATAACATTGCATAGTCTTCTAATAATGTTTTCAAACTCTTCTGAAACAGAATATGCCTTTTCACTCCGTTATTTGGCAAAATACATAGTCCTACTGCATTGCTATTTGTGGATATTAACTACATCAGTCTTGAGCTGGGAAACAAGATGAGGGAAATATAGATGCTATAATGCTCTGGGTTTGGGGGAATAAGATTGGTGTAGCAGCATTAAAGAGAACTTGTTTTCTTATCTCAGCTTTTTTTGTGGTGGGGATAATTATTTTTTTTTAATGATCCTGCTTAGAATTAAAATACAAACTTGCGAGTGTCTACCCTAAGGTCTTGGAAGTCATTTAAACAATTGTTATATCAGTGACCCTTAAATTTTAATAGATAAAAAGTCTATGGGGAGAAATTACTTTAATGTTTTTAATCACCTCAAACTTCTTTAACATCAGAAAGCTCTTTGCAGTACTGTTACTTTCAGTCTTTGCAGTATGATACTTAATCTTTCCACATGTCAGTACTTCCTTATATTGCCTGCAGATAAGGTTTTGCTTTTTTTTTTTTGTTTAATCGTTGATACCCTTTGTTTCAATTTAACTTCAGAGAACTTAAGTGGCTTGTTTTATTTTTCTCTTTCCATTTGGAATAGTGTGCTCAGGGTTGAGCATAATGTCAGTAAAATATGTAGAGAATCTTGTGGGTTTTTTTCCTCCTTATCTTTGACTGAAGACGGGTGAGAGATCTTCTGATTCACAAACTTAAATGTAAGGAACCCAAAGTACTTTAATACAGCTACCAGAAACTTTGGGTGCAGTTTTCCTGAAGTGTTACATACACTTCCATGGGAGGCTAGTGATAATGAGATGCCATCCAGTAAATTCAGTAGCCGCAGTTAATAATTTCTTTTTCCTAATATGTGACTTTTTTTTTTTTTTTTCTCTGCAGTTCTCAATCTATGAATAAACAGAAGTCAAGAGCACATAGGAGCAGGAACTGCATATTTCTTTATTTTCTGGGAACTGGTCTTTTTATGTCTACCTAATTAATAAAAACAGCAGCCACCCACAATATAAGAAATACATTTTTAAATGCATTCGTAATATAAAAATGCAAATAATAAGGATCAAATCTCCAGTGACATGGAGGAAGAAAGTAAAGTTAATGATATGCAATGTGATTGCAGTGCACTGTGAAATATAGCTTTTTTTCATAGTGGTGATTTCCAATCACAATGATGATTTAAATCATAGCACACCACAATGGCAAAACTTCAGAGTCATTTTAAGTACTATATGAGAGTTTTAAATAAATGGATGTCAGAATGACTTATAAAACAATTATTCTGTTGCTGTAGGAAGTAACACTGAAGTTGCTGGAGGACTTGCATGTTTACCATGAAAATTATGTTTCAGTTCTGAGATGTCTTCATGTTTTCACATCTTCTCTTCCAAAGTATCCTTTGGGCAAGCAGGTGATGTACTGTTATTCCATTTTAGTGAAACACGGGTTTTTTGTTTCAAAGTATGACATCTGAATAAGTATTTATTCTTTCTCTTTGTTTACTATTCTGCTGCTTTGCCCCCTGCTTCTTAAAATGGAGACAGATGCTTTCTTGCTATGGGCAGAGGGTGGTTTCTTTAGTGGCGTGGATGATGCCTTGTCAGTCAACAGGAAGGAGTTTCCAGGAGGAGACAGATGCACAGATCAGCAAAAGAATCCACACATTGACTTTCCCACATCTGGGATTATCTCTATGCATTGCAGACAAATGTATACTCTTCTACCACCTATTAGCTTGGTAGTCAATTTCAGATTAAGAGACTGAGTTTTAGCAACTTCTGTACAGAATAAAATTATAGTAAGGGAACAGTGATAATTGCTCTTGATAGCCATATTGCTCTAATGTCATTAAATCCACCTTCTCATACTAAGTGATTTCTTCTTCCACTAGAAGAGCATGCATATTCTGTGCATGCACACTTGTCTGTTGGTTCTCAATGTATTCCACACTGTTACTAGAATCTGTCTCTAACTACAAAATCAGCATGGTTGTCCCAGTATTTGAGAATAAAAAGATGTTTGAGTTGGGGCATTTGGTTGGAGTTCCTCTCTGTTCTCTGCCGTTATTTTAATCTGAATGTTAGTTGTTTGAAACCTGGTGAAGAGCAACACAAACTCTAGCAACAATAGGAGCTTAGTTCTGTAAGATACTAAATGCTCTCATTTCTTTTGCAATCATTCTGCATCTCTGGAAAACAAGTTCCAAAGAAATTATATATTACTTTGAAAAGCTTGTTGCAAGAGTTCCATGTTACTTTGTTTGTAAAACGCTTTATCCTTTCTTCACCTTCTGCATAACAGATCAGGGAGCTGCACTGTGCATGTTTGGAAAACCAAGTGTGGGAGACAGAGGAGTATGAGTCATCTCTTCAGCTAGCAAGGTGATTTTTTTTTTTCTTTTTCCATTTTGTTTTAATACCACTGTACACATGGAGGATATCAGTCATCGGTTATCCTGGAACTTAAAGCTGAGGATATTACCTGTTCGCAGCTAGTTGTAAGATTATTTGCAAGTATAATTGACTGCTGTTTTCACTTTGTTTTTCTACCATTTTTCATGAAACTCAACCAGGTTCTAATATCTCTTATGCCCTGAGTAATTATGCTAAAACCACTGAGATTACTGTGTGTGAATGAGAACATCAGTTGGGTTTTGTCTTTTAAAGTATGATTGTGTTAGATATTATCAACAAAATTACTAGTTTTAGTTGGCCTAAATTTTAATCTGTTGTGAAAATTGGAATCTGTTCCAAATGAGTAGCTGAGGCCTTTTTTTTTTTTTTTTTTTTTTTAATTGCTTTCCCCCTGCCTCCTTTGTCTAATAGTTTGTACAGGGACCGAGTTAATTTTTTGTGTTATTGTGAGCTTAGGACTGTAGGAGAGCCTACACTTCTGTTGTCTGTCAGCATTTAATATGGAAAAGTCATCTAAGCCAATTTTCTTAATAGAAAACCCTTCAATTGCGATGTTGCAGCTACAGACTTTTAAACGTGCTTTATCATGGCAGCTAGCTGTTTCCTGATCATAGCTGCATTCATTCAAACAATACATTGGTTCTGTCGCACAAGGAGCTGATGCAACACCGTTACTGTTACTGCCTCTTCAAGAGCCTCTGAGCTTTTGAGGTTTGATATGTCTGACAGTAAAATTGCATAGAAAAACCATGTCAGTGGTGGGTGGAGGATAAGTTTCTGGGTTCATATACACATGGAAACATACTCTTCAAACTGTACCTTTGCCATACTGAGTGGTTCTTGTGCATTACCACTGTGCTACGTTCTTTACCCTCATCACTTTGAAAGGATTACATGCTTGATTTGTCATTTCTGCAGTCTTTCCTTCTTAATCCTTCTCTGACTCTCCTGAATCCTGACAACACTTATCAACTCTTGCCCACAAATGTGTCATTTTGCTTTCCTGTACTGTCTGTTCTATAATCTCTAATAACTCTTGGCCCTTTTTTCCTCTCCTTTTTCTCCTCCTATGTTTAATTTGCTTTCTTCCATGCTGAATTCATCTGCCTCTTCTCCTGTATGAAAGTTGATGCTGCCACGAGAATCTGGCTTGCTCCTCCTGTATTTCTTATCTGTTTATCTCCCTCCTGTTTTTCCTCTGGTCCTGGCTCCCACTGTGGGAGCTTCTGATACAGTGATCACAGTCATTCCTTTCATTAGATAATTCTTCTTTTTTTTTCTTATTTATTCAGGAATTCTGTCATTTTTCTAACAAAACTCCTTCAACACAATTCCTTCAAATACTTCTGATTCTAGCTGTGATGATTATTTATTTCAGCTTTTAATTTTAACTCTGTTTTCCATTTTACACATACTTCTTCTTGTCTCTGCTTTTTCTCCATAGACTCTTGCTGCTATCTTTTAGAAGAAAATTATAAAACATTATCTTTCCCCTTCTACTCACAATCTTCTTTTTTTTCCCCTTTGCTCAGGTATGGAAGTTATTCAGTGTTCCTTAATATCTCTGATTTCCCAGGGGCTAGATCACCTGTTGATATGCTTATGTTCACCCTTTCCCATTCCTTATTCTTCTTTTCAATGTTTTTCTGGAGTCCAAATTTTTTCCTTGTATTTAGAAAGTAAAAAATAGAGAAGCTTTTGATGAGCTTATTTCTCGACTTCTAACAAAGTCTCTCTTTTGCCCTTCATGAATTATGTTTGAATGTGGGGGTTTCAGTTGTTGCATTGAGTTCCTTTTGTGGTTGGTTGGTTGTTTCCCTATTGCAGCCTTTCCTTGGACTGGCTTTTATCGCTTCTGCTAAAAAGCGCTCTCCCCAAAGATGGTGTTTCAGGTGATCTAACTTTAGCAATCTAGCCAATAGTTATTCTACTTTAATGTAGTTGTCTAGAAATATCTAGTCCACATTGCATTAACCCAATCAGAAGAGAGATAAGATTAAGAGATGTTGGAGACTGTCTCACTTGATTGGTTATTGGGAGCTAACTGGCTGGGACATTTGGTCAAGATTTTAGGTGGCAAAACTTTGAGGACTGTCTGACCTATTGTCTTCTGTCTAGATACTGGACTCTGGTTTTGTCTGCTAATCATTGATGCCATTTGTCACATACTGTTTATTACAGTCCTGCCCTTCTGTGACTGTTGTCATTTTGTTGTTGACCAATCTCTGTTATCACTTCTTCAGACGATTCCCCACTTCAGCATTCAGAAGGAGTTTCTATGGACCTCATCCTAGCTTCCTTTCTTCTCTTTCATAACTTGTCTCTGAATAATGACACAGATTTACTTACTGTCTTCAGATGAACTGAGATCTTCCTTTCTGCTTTAAGCCTGTCTCTTAACTGAATTAAAATCTTAATCCCACTCTCTGATACCCGGCATACCTTGCAGTAATCTCAAACCCAAAAGGTTGAAAAGGATCCTTTACTGTTTCCTGGTGTGTGATAACCATCCTCTTGCCTGTTCTTTGGGCCCTGTAATCCCATTGTTGTCATAAATAACTTTTTCTAGAACTTGCAGCTTCTTTTTGAATAACATTACTAAAATAAATTTGTTCTTTCCCATTCACAGATCTCCAAATCTGGTTATCCTCTCTCCATCTTAGGTGTTTAATTATTGGAGTGTTTTGTCTGGCCTGGAAGAAGGCTATCTTGTTTACCCATTATATTTTACATGACAGTTCAAAATGTTTTCTAGTGTTTTGTGTGGTCAAGGGTCACCCTTCCTGTTGTTAACTCCTGATGCTTTTCTTTAAAAGACAAGTGTATCTGAAGGCAACACCTGACTTGAAAAAATCCATAACCCTGAATCGGATAAACTGAAGTTTCAAATTCTAGCCTTTACAAGCATTTAGCATCAACTGCTACTTAGAATCTAGAGCTCAAATTTCAATTGCCCCTCCAGACATCCATAAAGCTTCCCTAGCCTCTTCTAAATTCTTTTTTAAAACTCTCTTAGTCAATGTTTAGGTAGCTAATACGGAGACCAACTGCCTGACACACTGATTGATTGATTACGATCATTTCATTCTTTTGTCATGCTCCCTTTTTTGCATAGCTGTGTTTCTTATGTCTTCTAAAATCCTTAAACTACTAGCACCTTTGTTTTGTATAAGACAAAGCAAAAGCACAAGAAGAGGCTGGGAAGGGCTCCTGGTAACAGTGGCTATGATTGTTCAGAACCACTGTTTAGCAATGGGAACTTCTCCCACTGCATGAAGAAAGTTACATGCATGTGTAATGGTACTGGCTTGATGCAATAACTGTAATTCTGGATTTCATTTGTGGATATTTGCAAGGACTTGCTTTGATATCTTTTAAATGAAGGTTCTGAGACTGAGCAGTGCTTGGTGACATTTATAAAATACGCTAATACATAATTAAAAGTAAGTAAATGCTAGGCTGGAGGTTGGGCTAGATGATCTCAAGAGGTCCTTTCCAACCTAAATGATTCTGGGATTCTAGTGGTGGTTAGGTTTATAGCATAGGTTATAGGTTTATAGGTTTTTATACAGAAAAGAGCAATTTGGATTTTGTTTGAGAATCGTGCTGAATCACAAAGAGTAATGGATTTTGTGGATGTGTGAATACATACTAATCTGATTTTTTTTTTTTTTTTTTTTTTACCATTTCATTTATCGTTCTTGGGAATGAGTTATGAACCCTAACATACTTTTTTTTTTTTTTTTAAATCTGACTCTCAGTTTCAAAAATTATAAAACTGTATCCAGCAAGTGTTTTTAGGTAGAGTATCAGAAAAGCTATCATTGTCACTTCTGCAGGAAAATGTGAAGGACATCTATTCAAGTTGATTTATTTCTGTTAATGACAGCAAGGAAAAAAACTTACTTACTGCAAGACTGAATGCTTGAAATCTTGGAGGTTTGCTCTTTTAAAAGGAGTTTTTCAAATTATTTTTTAACTTCTTTTCAACTAAGAACGTTGAAAGCTGTTTCATCATTCTGTGGTTCAACTTCAGCCAACAATTGTGTCTTTTAGGATGTTGAATAAGTCTGATTTGGTAACCATGCTTCAACAATGTGTGGAAATTTTTGTGTCATCTTCTGGAAAGGAGTTTGATAAGACAGTAGAGAAGTTGAAGGATTTCTTGACCCAGTTTCAGAAACTAGAAGGTGGGTGTGTACCATCATACATTCCATTGCAGATTATACAAAAGCTGTTTTATAATCTGACCAATGGGGATAATTTTCCCTGGTAATATCCTGTCATTGTATCAAACCATCAGATTTTTCCGGATTGTTTTTTTAAATACATGCACAAAATCAGGAGATGTTTATATTCTTCATTGGTACGTGGTTCGTGGTTTTAATAATACGGAAGAGTGATATAAGATAAGAAATTGGACAGATCAGCAAACATTACTCACTAAATCTGTCATACGTATATTTGGAGCATTTTACCAGATGTTGCAATCATTGAAAACATTTAACAAATAAAAACAGATATTGAATGATAAATAGGAGCAGACTTCCTTATGGCATGGTATTTAATCCAAATGTATATAAAGTTCTTTCACAGGCACCTTCAGTTAAATTCATGTAAGAGCTAGGATACCAAGTGCCAGTTGTCAGGGCTCTGCTGACATGCTGTAACTTGTCAGGCCCGTATATTTGATTGTTCATCGTAGAGGACATATTTGAAAGTTTAGTAAGGCAAATGAGTAGCAGCCTTCCATCTTTCAGAGGCAGGTTAACAGAAACTGCTGTATTCCTTCTGTAATAGGAATATGACATACTCCAGCATTCTTCTGGAATAGGAATTCTGTTGCTTCCCCTGAACTACGGAGAAGTGCTCCCCTATGATTCCCTTTTGAAGATGAAGTGGTTATCATCTGGTCTGTTTTATGCATATTAAATTAAGTTCATTATCAGTGTGCTTGCCACCCAGCATTTGGACAAGTAGGCAATAAGCCACCAAATGCAATCTAATATTAATTAAAGTAGTCATGTAATGCTCTAGCGTTAACTGAGGCTTGTTTAGAAGAATTGGGTCTTGCCTGTACCATGCATTTTTGAATAGATGTAGTAATAGCAGGGCTGTGGTACAGGAAATAGGTGATCACTTTGAAAAAGCTGTATATGTCACTGAAGATACCGGCGCTGAAGAATCTGAGCTATGATGGAAAACCTAAAGGTTCATCTAGCTTGGAAAAAAAGAATTGAAGCAAAAGGCTTTTAAGTAGTTGGATTTTTACCTTGAGGGAATAAATAAAAAAAGAACTTTGGGAATTCAGGGACATGCAGAACTATAAAACAAAAAAGGCAGTATTTATTTTCATTTAGTATTTGAAGATGTTTTTAAAGCAGAGAACGTCTAATGAATCCATGAATGATCTTAGTTTGTTTTCAAAGCGGATTTGAGCTATAATGAAAAAGTGAGAAGGGGAAGTTAAGATAAACTTTACACAAATAGGTTGCTGAGTTAGGTGACTTCTTCCTGTATGTTTCTGTGATTGCGTTGTTAGTGGGAGTTTTCAGAAGTCTGGCAAAAATGTTATGTACCCAAATCTCCCACAGAGCCCCTCCAGTGAAAGGATAGTCCAAAATTTTTTTCTTTTTTTTTTTTTAAAAACAACAAATTCTATCTTCCCAACTGCCTTATGAACTGGAAAAAAATAAAAACATGAAGCTTAAAGAAACAAAATATCCTTATGTTCAGTGTATTTTGAGCTGAAGGATTTCATAAAAAAATCTCTCAAAATATTATCAGTGTAGTAGTGGAGGGAGGAAGTTCTCTGTTTTGAAGTCTTCAACACAAATACAGATGTCCACAGGGCACTGGAAAATACCAACTCATTCTACGTAGGTCACCAAAAAGCTTTTATATATCGTGATTGTCACTGCTGATTGGATATTTACATGTGATCCATAGGTGGAATCTCCATCTTATTACCATCTTCATAAGTAAGGCAAGAAATCTAGTTACCTTTTGTTTTGATTTGAGTATCACTCATACTGGCATTGATTGTGCTTTGGGAGTTTTTGCTTCTTTGTTTTTACCTAAAAATTACTAATTATTGGTGCAATTGATCAACAAACTACATGGCTATGAAAACAAACTTCTGTTATAAATTAAGATGAGAATAAAACTGGGCAATGAAATACCTTAGCACACTTTTGGTTTGCTGCTCTGGTTGCAGTTTCTTGGTTAAGTACGGAGAACTCATTTCTTTTGTAGGTTTTTTTTGCATGAGAAGGAAAAAATATGCAGTGTATGGCTTTTTGAACACTCTTAAAAGCATCAGGAGTATCTAGTGCTAATCCGTCCAACTTAGAAATGTTGAGTATGACATAAGTGGAATTCAAGTGATGTGCAAGGCTTGTGCTGGATCTTTGCTCAGGGCTGAATTGCTTCGGTTACTTAATTACTGTTGGTTAAGCTGCACTGCAGACTCCTTTTTTAACAATCTTTTACAAGGTGTAAGACTCAAAAGCTACCTGTGTTTGGGTCTATGTGAACAAGTAACTGAACACTTCTCGGATTGCTTGGGTTAGGGGGTTTATATAGGTAGTCAGGAAAAGTTTACCCCACATATCAAACATTAGTTTTGTTCTAAAGCAGAAGCTTTCCAAGAACGAGATGTGTCCGTATCGTCACAAAAGGAGCTCCAGAAGAAGACAGACCTTTATCATCTTCAGAAGGTTAGGCCTACGTAGGCTTTACTGACTAGTTCCTTAACTGAATCTTTTAAGATGTAATTGTCCATGGTTAGTTCTTCCCAGCTTGCTGGAGCTCTGAGTAAAGGTTGTGTATAAGTAACTCTTCTTAAAAATGAATGAATAAGTACCAACTATGTATGTCAGGCCCAGCTGACGCATAGAAAATATCTGTCATAAACTAGGATTTTAAAATGCAAATTAGGGGGTTTCTTCTTACTTAACTTGTAAATTACACATTCTGCCTAACATGTATTTCTTTGAAATTCCCAAACTCCTACCAGTTTGAGAACTGAATACACTGGCCTAAATAAAAATAACTGCACGATCACACTTTCAAACATCATCAGTGAAGACATGCCAGCAAAAATTAATTATACATGTTAAACATATAGATTGTGTTCTCCAGAGAATAACTACCTCCCATGTAGTTTTATGCACCACTTTTTTTTAAAGACTTTGTTGGAGTTGAAGGAATCAAGGCGGTCTAAGAAACTGACGAAGTTTGAAATGCTTCGTTTTGAAGTTGTTGACTATATAGACAGTCTTGTAAGGTGAGCTTTCCTGTTTTATATTCCTGCATTAGTTTGCACCATAAGTTGCAAGAGAAATTTTGCTAATGTTAATCTTGTCAAAATTGTGTCTTGGTCCCTGCAGTATGAAGCACACTTTTTTTTTTTTTCCCCTTCCTATTCTTTCTTTGATGGGGGCTCTAAAAATAATAATTAACCCCCCCCCCCTTTTCCATAGATTAGTAGAAGTAATTGGCACATGAATTGACCAACTTTGGCTACAGAAAAAAGTGAAGGGAGGACTGGGTATATGTGACAAAATAAAGTCAAGGGTTTTTACCCTAATCTTTGCTGATCTGTTCTACTTAGCAAACTGTATAGATGTCAAGTGTGATATCCTATCCATTTTGGGAACTGTTTTGGTGAGCAAAGCATAGAAGATTAGGGTTTTGGAGGCAGCTCTGTAGCAGAAAATGTGAAAGGCTTGGGGTGGGGGAAGAGATGAAAGCACTTGTTAATTATAGAGCCTTGGCAGGGGGAGGTAGAGAAGCTAACAGAGGTATGACTGTGCCAAGAAAAAAGCTTCAAATATGAAGACAAAGATGAGCAGAGACTCATCAGGAGGCCTCAAGATGGATAAGCAAGATCTGTGGAGTATATCACTCATGTTAGCGTTTCGCCTGCTGCCCTTATTTTTTAAATTGTCAGTGGCCCAGCTAGAGTTCTGTGCTAAATCCATTAGATGTAGAGTTGATAATAACTGACTTCCCTGCTTAAAAGTTGATTTCAGCACTGTTCCTCTTGTTTTTTCAAAGATTTGTCAGTATTGGTTGGGAAACATACATTCTTGTCTACTGCGGTCAGAGACTGCAGTAGACTTCTGTTGTTTCCCTTAAGGTAAAGCTTGTATCTCCCTTCCTTCCCCCACACCTCGTGTTGCTTTTTCAGAAATTACCTTGTTCCTGCAGACCACAAGACTCTGCATGAGATAGTGTATTTCAACACAGCCAGTGTCCTCCGTGAGCACTTGAATGCTGCCCCGAGGATTGCACTTCATACAGCTTTAAATAACCCATACTGCTACCTGAAGGTAAGAAACAAATAAGTTGTTTGTGGTGCTGGAGTAGGTTCTGAAGGCTACACATGAGGATGATGTGTAAGGCTTAGTTTTGCTGTTTCATGAAGCTTGGCACACATTCAGCTGTTTTGCAGAGAACCAGCAAGTTAGCGTTGATAAGCAACTGGGGACTTTGCAAAGAGCTAGGGAATCTGCCTGGCTGAAATAAAGCAGCTAATTATGGAAAGAGTTCTATATGGGGAATCCATTTTCCAGAGCCTAGTCATGCTCTTTTCTTTCTCCTGTAGATGTACGCTAAGAAAAGTCATTTTGTCCTCCATTACAAAAGCGATGACTGTCTATGGGGAAAAATACAGTGTGGCTCTTTCCAGAGACTTTCTTTACAGGGCTGGTGCTTAGTCCTCACTGTGTAGACTCGCTGTAAGGTGAAGGCTGTGTTCAGGCGGAGTGATGACATTAACAACAGCTTAAATACAGGATATTTAAAGGAGTCCTTTGTTTTTCTTTTTACATTTATTTTAATGTGTGTTGTGTATTGACATCCTATCTTTTCCGAGTCCAAGAAAAGGATTGTCATTGATTCTTTTAGTTAACCGTGCCCTTTTCTAGAGAAGAAAAGCAGCCCCTTTTCCACTTCTTTCATAAATCAAATTCACAGGATGACTGAAAGAAAGAAATAGAGCAAGATTTGGAAAAGGAGTGAACATACTTTTTTTTCCCTCTCTTTTTTTTTTTTTTCCTTGATTATAGATGCTGATTGGAGTTATCCTCATGCTCTAACATTTCCCTTAAAAATGTCATTACAGTTTTGAAGAAAACATGGTTGTAGCTGTATCTGAGTGATTATATGTTACTTGAGTCACGGCCAACATTTATCAGGAATCATACTTGATAAAGTCCAGTCTTTGAAATCTACAACCTGATTCATATTGGGTTTGTTGGCACTGTGCCTCTATTTGAATGAGGGTTGTCAGTTTTGCTGTGTGCAGGAGTTATTTCTAAAACCGCTTGAAGAGCTTATTTGTGAAAACAGTAGTTAGCAAGTGGGCTACCATTAAAGAGACCTAATATGAACCCCATTAATTTATATTTTTAGAAAACCTGTAAAAATATAGATTAGGAGAGCTAGCAAAATCTACCCACTGATGGGTTTAATAAGTATTCTCTTTGATGAGTTGACAGGATTTAAAGCCCTCTGTCATCCTGCACTTTGTTCTTTGACATAGTTTAACATATTTCCGATGTTTTCTGAGTAGATTGTGAAGGTTTGGCATGGTTTCTAACAGCAGCAGTATTGGCTGAGTACCTTGCTTAGCATTTTAATCCATGTGAGTCAAATAAGTATTTTTACTTAATTGTATCCATGACTTCTGCATGGCTTGTACTTTCCTGGGCCATGACCAGAGCAAAGTTCTCTAGAGCTGTTCCTTCCAGAAGGTTAGGACAGAAAAGGATCTGGTTCAGTGGAGTACCAGCAAATTATTAATGTGTGATGCATTTCTTACAGGAATCCAGTCCAGTTATTTATTTAGCAAAATGTGAACGAAGAATCATATTTACCCTGAAAAAAATACCCACCAAAAAAAGTGTAATTCTGTTTTCACTGATCCCTTGAAAATTGAACAAGTTGTAACTTGGAATACCAGCAAGGCACTGCTTAGTATTGTGTCAGCACAAGGAAATCTGATCTTCAATCTTCCTGGGATTTAGATGGTCATACAAGTTTTGTTCTTGACCTTGGGTAAGAAGGGCGATTTTTTTTACATTGATCTCAAGAAATGAGCCCTATTACCCATGAAGATAACTTTGATTGCTATGAAACGAAAATCCTTGAGTTGGAATTAAGCTCCCATATCAGGGGGAGGGGATACTAGTATTTGGTCCTTGGTAAAGGCAGTAACATTGATTCCAGGGCAAGGTACAAGTCTGTCCTCAGTCTAGCCTCTGGGGGCAGGGTCAAGCAAGAGAAACATCATCAGTGTTCTGGGTTGTTCCCGCTCCCATACTCTTCTCTTTCTGAAAGAGCACCTCTGTGCTGTACAGCTGGTTTCACGACTGGCTGCTCGTTCTAGGGCAGCTTCCTGCTTGTCAGTCTAGTTATTTCCTATCGGGGACAACGCGTGCGCTGCTGCCTCAGGAAGCTGAGGTTTCCCTGCACGCAGCTGCAGCTCCCTCCCGCTATGCTGTAAAGACTTGGCCTAGTTATCACAAGTGAGGCTGAATTCTTTAGGTACTGGCAGAAACTCTGCACTGGCAATCAATAACACCTTCCCTGGATCATTCTTGGCATTTGCCTGTGGTCCAGCTAGATATTAATTTCTACAGATGAACCTGTTCCAGGAGAGTGCAGTTGCTCTAGAAGTTGCATCCTCTCTTGGCTGTGCTAACTGTTCTGACCTTAAGATTAGAAAATCAATGCAAAGTGTAGGAAGCCACAGAGTTAGAAGTAGCAGAGGGGAAAAGAAAAAAGCGTAGGGTTATCCCTGTGGGCAGTAGCGAGCCACTACATCAGCCAGAAGGTGTAACTTCACCTGTGCCAGTTAGTAACACAGTAGTATTTGAAACTATTACGGTATGTTCCTGAATTATAGTCTGGTAAATTAATGTCTGGAGTGTAACATTTTGAGGGTTTAGCCACGTTACTCTGAATTTATCTGGAGACCATCTGAACTGAACTGACAGACATTAATGTAAGGTCTGCAGCTTTTGTGTTCCATTTACAGAATAAATAAACTTGAAAATTGTTAGGCTTTCTGGAAATTGTGAAATGTCTCATAAGTGCTAGAGTCCAAACTGAATCTGAGCCTCAGAAATTGCAGGGATTGAGATCTATGAAATGTAAGCTACAGATTCTCGAGCAAAGTTACATTCTTTGCCCAACCTTCTTTCCTATCTTGAAAAGCATTTATTTATGAAGGTATTCTTTCTAGGGCTTTATAGACTTCCCAAAAGTAACTGGCACATTTTAGTAGCATGTAAAAGTTATTTTAGCAAAAATTTCTATGCACTGAAAGGAACAATCAGTGGTTGTTTTCATGTTAAGACAGCTGGCTTCTTTGAGTGCATGAAACTGAAAAAAAAATTATGAACTGTTATGAAATGTTGTAAATTTCTGTAGCTCTACAGAGACTTTTGCTTCTGGCTCAAGTGGCTTTTTTACTTCTCAAGTAAATGGTTCAGTGCTGATGACCTGCATTTCCTGACATATAGTTTGTGAGAAATCAGACTTTTGCCTTTATAGGTGCTGAGTTTCAAGCCAGAGAGAAACGATTGTTACATTTCAAAGATAAAACTCTGAGATTAGAGAAGCAATTCTGCTTTTTACTGCATCTGGTAGATCTATACTAAGACTTCCTCTTTCCTTTTGGGGGTGTGGGGGAGAAGGGATACTTTTCTGTTTTCTACACACTACAGTGTGAGGCAAATCATGACTGGTTTCTTTTCCTGAATCCACAGAACAGAGTATCTCTCTCCGATATGTAAATAGAACTAGCAAAAGAATTGGGGAAAAGCCTAATCACATAATCACTCATTAGAGACTGCATAAGTGTACAAAATTGTAGAAGGAACACCAGGAGTTAATTACCTAGGAGGTTTTTTGTTGTGGGTGTTTTGTTTGTGTTGTGGGGTTTTTTTTAATGGTATGTTTTCTTACTTTCCTGGGTTTGGTTTTTTTTTTTCCTTTGTACCACTACTTGCCATTAAACACACATCCAGTAAACATTTGGTTAAAATACCTACTATGTGAATTTCCTGAAATAATGTTATATGTAGCCCTAGAGATTGTTCAAGATTAAAAACTGATCGAAGTTACTGCTTTCATTTTTTTTTCATCAGAATCAAGCTTTGAAAAGTGATGGAGGAAGCATTTCTAATAAAGCTCCTGACATATGCATAGTGTATAAACTTCATTTGGAGTGTGGCAGATTGATTAATCTCGTTGATTGGTTAGAGGTATGTTGACAATGCAAACAGTGCCTTCACCTGCTTTCAGTATTCTGATTTATCTTTATGCTGCATGTCTGCTTTTCTTTAGTGCCCCTTTTCACAGCTTAAATCATGGCATTCCTTAGTCGCGCCTGTGCAAGAACACACAGTAACTCTAATGACCAGCCCACAGAGTCTTCCTCTGACTACTGTGAATCATTTATTTTCAGTATTATTACTCCATGATTAAAATCTTTTGCTTCTGCTTCTATTTTATGCTCGGCACAGATCAGATTTTATTCTTCACAAAGCTAGCTTTAAGTTTTCTGTGACACTTTTATGGAAACAGGCAAGTGCTGCTGCTTGGCAAGTGTGGGGCTCTTCGAGAGAATGCTTGTGCTAGGGCAGAACAAAGGTCCTTCTAGCCCGATATCCTGTCTCATACTGTGACCAAAAGCAGAGAGAATATAACAAGAGAACCTACATTAATATGATACATTCTCCACATACTCCCTAGCTAACAATCATGTTTTAGCTCTAGAGTTTCTTTAATTGGAATGGTTTCTCTGTATTTTGTAAGCCTACCTGGATTACATTACCAATATAACTTTTTAGCAGCCACAGCATCCTCTGGCAAGACATTCCATAGCATAACTACATGCAGTGCAAAGGACATGCCTTTTACTTGTTCTGAGTATGTTTTATTTGCTGCTGCCTTGTTTGTGTATTGGAAATAAAAGTGGACAGAAGATTCCTAACCAGCCTCTCGCTATCCCTCAACTTTATAATTTCTTCACAGCCAACTTAGCTCCTTCATTTTTCCAGAATGTTTAAGCAGTCGTGCTTTGAGAACACTTTTCAGTTCGGTATTTTTTTCTGAGTCAGGGACCAGAACTATATTGGGATTTAAAATGCAGGCACACAAGTTCATGGAGTGATGTCTTTTCATTCCATATTCCTGCCATGGTAATATGTAACTTTGCTTGCTCTTGATTGCTGCTGACCTGACATTCTCATGGAGTTACTGTTCCAAGATCTCATTCCTCCTGAGTGATAGTCATCAGCTCAGAGCTTTTTTTTTTTTTTTTTTTTTTTTTTTTTTTTTTTTTTATATTAAACT
>JANHGO010001529.1:0-33823 GCA_024606505.1 Aquila spilogaster
TAATGTTTCCAGACCGAGCTGCTTTGTACGTGGTAGCAATTGAAGACAGACAGTACAAGGACTTCAAAATTCACTGTAAGTACATGCCTAACAATAATCCTTTTCTACTGTTATTTACCTAAAATATTTGACTTATAGTGGCCTGCCATAATCTCTTCACTGACAATGTTTTGCAAAAGCCATGAATTCATACAAGCCAGGGAAAAATTCCAATACAAACAAAAACTAAGAAGATTCTAGTCTGATGAAGAATTAAGTAAACTTGCAATAATGTGAAGTGTGCAAAGGACAGATACATGAATAATACAGTGTTTACAGTTACATTGATAATTCTACATCTATTTTAAAATGTGTACTTTAGGAGATTTAGTTTCATTGTTGATTTGGTAAATGTCATCCCACATAACTGTCATTAAAATTAGAATCACAGAATGGTCTGAGTTGAAAGGAACCTTAAATATCATCTAGTTCAAACTCCCCTGCTATGGAAAGGGATGCTTAATCTAGATCACGCTGCTCAAAAACTCATCCCACTTAGTCTTTAACGCTTCCAGGAATGGAGCATCTACAAGTACAACTTCTGTGGGCAATGTCTTCCAGTGCCTCATCACACTCATAGTAAAGAATTTCTTCTAAGCTAAACCTACTCCCTTTTATTTAAAACTGTAAACCAATTAGTAGTGAACACTACCAAAAAGAGAATTCTTGTCATTCAGGTGCTGGTTTTCTTTTTTTTTTTGTTTTGTTTTGTTTTGGTTTTTGGTTGTTTTTTTTTTTTTTTTTAATAAAAATATCCACAGAAAAATTAACGTAATGCATTTGAATTGTAAAGGTTAAGAAATAAGTGTCGAAATTACATCTCACTAATGACTTGTCAGGGAGAAAAAACATGTAATGCTTTTTAAAACACTTCATATGAGAATTTTTAAATGAAAAAATAAGGATCAGAATTTTCCATTTACTTTAATGAAAAAAAGACCAAAGTTTTTTTGCTTTTACTTCATGGATGCATAAAATTAACCTGGCATTTACATCTAATTTTTTTCGCCTTAGGTTTCGTAGAATAACTCGTGCTGTAATTGACCTGTAGAGGTTATCTTGTTCAGCCTCCTACTCAAAGCACAATACATTTTAAAATTAAATCAGGTCATTCAGAACCCAGTCCTGCAGAGTTCAGAGATGAGGATTCCTTATCTTCTCTAAGCTGTTGTGTTAATGCTGAAGCACTCTCAAGAGTAAATATGTTTATGAACATTCAGCCAGAATTTTCCTTTCTGAAACTTGCATCCCTTCTCTCCTGTCACGTCAAACATGGTTTTCCTGGAAATACCTCATACCTGAGTATGTGGTTCACTTTTATCACCACTGTGTCATAATCCTAGTTCATGTTCAACTTATAGTCCCCTAGATCTACCAAGTTCTGGATTTATTTGGTCATAATAGTTTTGATGAAAGGAACAAATTCTACATTGCTCATTTTTTTCCACTTTTTTTTTTTTTCTTTTTGGCTCTTATTTATTTACTTTTTAGAGCTTGTTAATTTCACTTAAAGGCATTTTCTGTTGTGGAAGGGGGGGAAGCCACAAAAATTCCTAAGTAGCTTTGTTTATTAAAGATGCATACAAAAGTTTAAACAAAGTCTGTGTGTCTGTTCTGCCTACAGATGAACATGCCTAATTCCTCCTTTTTCTGTAAAATTACTCTCAGAAAAAGAAGCTGAGTGTTTCCCTAATCAAATTCTGTTTCAATACACAGAAGTGCAATGCACATGCCAAAAGCATCTTGGGTCAAAAGCAAATCCCAGTGCAGTAAGACAGTGAAAAAAATGTCTGTGTAGGTGTCAGACAAAATTTTATCAACTCCTCAGGCACTGCCTAGGTTTTTCTCCTCCCTTTTTTGGTGACCTTGACAGTTAAATTCATTACAAAATTTACAGATTCAGAAGGATGCGTGTGGCATCCATTTTGTAAAAGATTCAAAGACATTTTGAGTTAAAAACTCCTTTATTTTACTTTTCTTTTGAACTCCTTCCTTTCTAGGCTTCGAGCTTTATTCTTTTCTCTGAAAATACATCTGGATTTAATTCTTTTTTTTTAATACTTTGGAAATCTTCAAGTTTTATTTTATCTTCTAAAATGTTGTTTTTCTTTAAGACACTTTCTTTTCTGATTTCACCTGATCCCCCTCTCTTTTTATACCTCCAGTATTTACTCTGTAACTTCTTTAGTTATTTCCATCTCACTCATAGCTGCACTGCCATCTTACCTATTTTCAGTTTGGAACTCCTTGGTGGTATCTTCTTACATTTCAGTTTTTCCTCTTTTTTCTCTCTTAAGATGGGGGAGAAACTCTTGCCTTCATGTGAGCTGGAGGGCTGAGCTTTTCAGAGTACACTCAAAAGCCATCAAATGAAGTAATAAAATATAAGACTTCTAAAAAACTTCTGATGTTTCAAACTTGTAATGCCACAGAGGACTACTATAGTCAATCAATCTTATTTCCTGCAAAATGTAAAATATATACTTTTACCTCTTAAATCCTTTGACAGGTTTCTAACATAGACTGTAGTATACACTCAGCAACATTTCATGTAGGTTGAAGTACATCAAAATAATTTTTTTCCTCAAGGTTTCCTAGGTAATCCTGTCTGAGTAATCATATAAAAACATTTGGCTTCGCAAAATAAAATCTGAAGTTCCTTTACTCATAATCTGCTTGGAACACCACTATCACAAACACTATGTTCTGGGGAGGGCGAAGAAAAAAAACACCAATGTATTTGACACTTGTCCAAATAATGTATGTATAGTTTTTAAATATTCACTGAATTTTTCTAGCCAGCCTTCTACTCAACAGAGGCCGTAATGCTCAACAAGTTTATGACATTGTTTTTAGACTTTCAAATAGACTGCTGAATGGAACTTGATTCATGTGATTAATAAGAATAATATTTCATGTTTTTTGAAGTTTTAGTTTTGTGAATCAACCTTAAAAGCAGAGCCGGTTTACTTTTCCCTATGTTACTGTTAATTCAAGGAAAAAACAAAAACACTCAGCAAAAGGCAATTTTTGGTACAATCAGAAGAAGTTTAAATGCTGGAGATCAGCATGGGTTGAAAATAGTTTAGAGGAAGGATATTTTGCTTTTTGTTACGATGTAAATGCTGATTAAGTCTTGAAACTCCCTAATACTGAAACTCTACTCCCGTCAGTAATTTGCTTCTTAAAAGAGCATGTATAAAACAGCTGATTGAATAACAACCTACAAAATTAAGGAAATACTATCCCAAATGAATAGGAAAGGACAAAATACTCTTAAAGGCCATTTCCAGGTCATGGTCTGACATGTTATATGATTTTGAGCAATACTCCCAGATATCTAGAACTCTGAAAATCATCAAGTCTCATATAACGCAGTTTAGGGTGGGAGCATCCAAAAACACAAGCCTGTTAAAAGATGTCCTTCAATGTTTATTTTGCCACAACTGCATTATCTATAAAATAGCAGCAATGACATAGACAATTGTGGCACTTAGCAAAGAGTTAATGAGAACAAAATCAGCTAATCATAAAAATACTTTCAAAGGAAATATACTTTGAGAAGCAAAAAATATATTATTACTGCTGATTTATGACACATCCATTTGCATTGACAGGGTGGGAGAATGTGTACGGCTTTGACATGACCTGTATTAGGGATGTTGCCATGAAGGAGCCTTTGGTGGACATAGTAGATCCAAAGCAAGTGGTGACCAATGCCTGTTTACTAAAGGTTTGATAATTCCAAATATCTAACTGTGAATGTTTATATCTGACTGTAGGATTCTTTGGAGACCCGCTGCTTTTGCTTTACTAATATATTTGTATGCTTCTAACTAGCTACAGAAGCCATCATTGTAGAATACTATCGCAATAAGATAGAAAGTTTTAGACAGTTTTAAATTAGTTCAAATTAGCTTAAAAATAATGTAAGTTGGTATGTTGCACATGCTTAGCTGTCAGCTAAATTAAGCAATACATATTATGAAATGCCTCAAAGTGAGATGCTCCTTGTGACTCTGTACTCATTGGACTACTTCTATAGATGGTTGTCAAACTGTAACTTAAACTCTTACAATTATACATGTGCAAATACTGGATAGAGACATGATGAGACATGATGTATTAAATATGAATTCTAATTTCCTTACCTTCTTGTAAACAGAGGTTGTAAATTACCAATGGCAAGCTGCTGAGAAAATTATTTCTGTTTGCAGTTTCTGAATTGCTTGCCACTGATGAAATATCTCTAGGTTATTCCAGAACATGAAATCAGCATTTGAGCCTGATTTTTGTGTATATTCGTAATTCTTAGCCTTATCCAGAATGTTGCTGTGCTTTCGCAGTCCCAACACTTAAAGACAGAAATTAACTTGTACCCTCTTCTACATAAAAGACGGAATGGTCACCACTCTCTGTTCACAAAACCAGGTTAAGAGCCTGTGGCTTCAGGAACACAAGAAAGCTCTAAAATTCCTCTCACATGCAAGAATCCTCCTTATGTGAGACTACTCACATGAATATGGCTTTCTGCTTCAACAGAAGTAAGAATAAGGTCCATGAAGCCAAAAGTTTGTTCATTTATCCCAAAGACTCAGTTCCTTTTCATTCCCTGGTTAACTATGTGCATTATTTAGTTGTTGTTCCATTAAGTTATTTAATTTGAAATGTGGTAAATCACAACTTTTCTACTTATTTTATTCAAAACATTTATCCCCTAAACTGTTAGTAATGGTCAATGAACTGTGTAGTTTAATAGAAGAATATACACTTGACAGAATAAGAGGATCAGCAAAATAGGGATCAGGTCAGGTTTAAAACTATATTAATTAACCCCCTAAAAAGTTTAATATCCTGCATACTAATAAAAAACAATAAATTTAAAAAGCAGGTTTCTGTTCTTAAAATACCCTTCAAAAGTGAAACAAGTTTACCTAGCACATCAATATTTTTGAAACATTTCCACTGACTTCTTTAATTAAAGTATTTCCTAGTGTTTTTAACCTCTCTACCCTGAAGAGCAAACACAGCTCAGAGAAAAGCTACATACTCACTTATGGGCTTCATCCATTGGACTTTGTTCACAATTTCCCCACAGTGATATCACTAAAAAGCCACCAAAAATTAGAGAAACCTGTAGCTGTCATCCACCAAACCAGTTCAGCTTGTAAAGTAAATTTTGCAGTCTGCTTCAGCGTACTTCAGAAATTCTTATTCCTGTTTTACTTCTTTTCATTTATCTTTTTTTTTTTTTTTTGAGGGGTGGGACCATAGGGGTGGAGTTGGCTGTTTGAAGGCTATCCCAGCTCTAAATGACCACTTATAAGCAAGGATCCTTATAGCTGTGATACCAGGTAGATATTTCTGACGTTTCTTAGGGGGGAGATACATATAACGGAAACAATAACCTTCCCTTGGAAGGATGGGAGTATTGTCTACGTTTAATCAATATGAGCATAAAATTATTTTATCAAGTTCTGCTTATACACTCTGATTTATCAGAGTGTCTTACCACTGGTGTTATCTGATTAATCAAAGATAATGGTTCTCCTTGTAAAATCGGCAAGAGGAGAACTGTTCAGCTGGTTCTTAGGTAGCCATATAAGGATAAAAAGAGTAAGGGGAGCGTTCTCTAAACAACCACCATGCGTGACCCTTAAACGACCCAGTCAGGAAATTAGCCAAAAGGGGGTGAAGTATCATGATTGCTTAACCTTCTGAATATGCAAGTAGTAGATGTTTCTTCTGTATTGGATAGGTGGAATATTTGGGAATTTAATGTACAAACACTGTGAAGAAGCATTCACTGTTGTGCTTGATTTGTGGAAACTTCCACTGGCACCCAGGCCTAAATAAAAAAGTGATATCTCTCCTGATTGTGTAGGAATTGGTTCACTGCACACTGGGTAACAAATCCGCTTTTCAGACAAAAGCTGTAGTGAGTGTTAGTTACATAGCAATGTAATAGGATCATTTTCATTACAGTTAGATTATTTTTGAACGTTTCAAATCAGGTAGACCAAAGAAATAACTTGCTTAAATCATCTCACCATAAGTTTTCAGTTCATCAGAAATATGATATGTGAAGAGAGTCACAGAGAGTCCAGTAACTGAAATATGATTGTATTTTTAATGTTTATTTTTGCGCAGTTCTCTTAGGTTATAAAATTTAATTACCAAAAGATCCCTTTATTCTGCATGGACATTGTAATCTCTGTTCTCCATTACTGAAGTGTAAGTCTGAAGTAATGCTGGTCAGATCAATGATATGATTCATAGTTTATGTTGATGCAGTAGAGGAATTTTGGATTTCTGCCTATAAAATACTTATGGATAGCATGGATGGTTTTGCTGTTGAAAGTGATTTTCCTTATAACAGAAATCAAAGTATTTTGAGATCTTCTGCTAAATATGCCCTGACAAAAATAGCGAAGCTAGATACACTTAGGAGAATATCAGAAAGTAAATTCATAGGAAAGATTTTCCATAGCATTGGAATGTATTTGATAATATTTCTATACATATGACTTAGCACCATCCCTATCATAAGTCTTGGAAGCATCCCTGACAAAAACAGTACCTAGCTGGGAAAATCAGATCAATGCAAAAAAAAAAAAAAGTTTAAGCCTTGAAAAGTGTGATTTAAGTATCAGTCGAAACAAGCGATCTTGTAGACTCATTTCTCCAAACTACTGCAGTTGAGCCCTAGAACAATTTACAAAATTTGCTTTTGTATAGTTGAAGTGTAAAATCTCTGTGCCTGCTAATTAGAAGCCTTCGTCTGACAGAAGATTAGAAAACATAATCAGCAAAAAGCAGTCCCCTGTAACGACTCAAATGTTTTGACTGCTTAACATGACATAGTCACAGAATATTCCCTCCTGGAAATGCTCAAACAAATCAGAAGTTTATTTTTATTTAAAAAACAAACAAACTAAAACAAAACACACAAAAACCTACCATCTTTCCTTATGCTGACTGTACTGCAGAGGAAAGATCTTAAAACTGGGTAACATATCTCCATTTCAACATCCCTTGTACCTCTATTTGTCAAAGCATCATTTTACCTTAGCTTCCTCCAGCTCCTGTCACTTCTCCCTGCCATTCCCAAGGGAATGCTCTCTTCTGTGACTGGCCTATCTTATCATATAGTCAACTCAGTCAGGTAACTGGATCATTTGCTGATGATTTAATATATTCAAATGTACCATGAATTTCTTACAGTATAAATGATTGCCAGTTGTCTTGGTTGTTGATCATTAAATAAAATGCATCACCTTAACAATTACCTTAGTCACAGATATGTGAATCTAAATACCTCATTCTCTTCAAAACAGGAAGTAGATATTTATACAGTGAAGACTGAAGAACTGGCATTTACTTCAGCGTTCTGCCTCCAAATTCAGCGTAATGATTACATTCATGCATTGGTCACCTATTTTAATATTGAATTTACAAAGTGCCACAAGAAGATGGGATTTTCTACAGGTAATCTGTACTTTTGCTTCATTTCTATTTCAATCTGTTTGTCAGTACTACAGGTCAGATGGTACATGAGGTTAACTTTACAGTTAACTTTACAGTTTTCATTTCAGTGATAAAAACTATCATCACCTTGAAGGAGGTGATCAGGATGGAGAAAGGATAATTGCAGGAATTCTGCAAAAGCAGTGGCAGTATTTCACAATAGCTACCAAGCTTACAGCTCAGAAAGAATTATAATCCTGGGGTTCATGCTCACCAGCAGTTGTATCTTAATCAAGTTTCTTGGATAAAACAGAGGAATGTTGCCTCAGTGAGAGATAGCAGCTCTGGGTCTCAGCTTCCATGGAATCTTAAACTCAACAGATGTTTCTTGCTTGTCTCAGAATCTAGAAGAAAATCATCAGCTTTTCAAAAACATAACCACACACATATTGCTTATGTAAATTGGCTCAATCAACCCATATGTGTATGTAGTATTTCTCACACTGTGATAAGTATCAGTGACCAATGGCAGGCAAAAGTTACCAGTGAAAATTCACTAGGTACTGCTTGAACATCTGTATTTAAATCAAGGATAAAAACAAATACGTAAAACAGAAAAATTAAAATAGCAGAAGAGAAATGACAACTAAAACAAACAGTACCATTCAATTAAAGTTTAGAGGTGTAGTATATGCAGAATTAAACAAAGTAATTCCTGATTAGCCAGCCCTACACAATAACAAGAAGTCTATGAAATAAGTATCCAAATATACTAATGCTTAACGTAGAATAAGCAATAAATAATAATATTTTTTTTTCCTGAGATTTCCTACAGTAGAGTAATACATTAGCAAGCAAAAGGGAAATGTTGGATGCATCATTCAAAAATATTCTTGAAATAGTCATTCAAAAAGGAGTCCTGTCACAAGCAGGTGCTGATTGCAGCTTTAAGTAGGTGTTGTCAGAGTAGCACTGAACTTCTCTCTCTCTAACTGCCCTGAAGTTTGGGGCCAAATATCAATTAGATTCTCCTATACTGAAACAAGATAAAAGGCCGTTCTTCTCACCTATTTTAGGACACCTTTCTTTGGAGGTAAACACTTCTTTCCATTAACCTGGATGATGATTTAGCATTGTCACCTCTCTTTGAGATTAACTTCATTTCTGCAATGTAGTAATCTGAGAACTGGTGAGAGATCTAAATTTTGGATAATCTGTTTCAGGTCTCTATAACTTGAAAAAGCAAGCTTTTCTGAACAACAAGTAGGGTAATACTGGAAAATATGAAGAATGATTGCAAAGCGTGTGGAGTGCAAATCCTCAGGATTTATAGTATTTTTGTTCTCTTCGAAATATAACGAGCAGCAAAGGAATTTTTTGGGAAAAAAAATCTAAATACAAAATAGTTGAATAGTGTGTGCTCAGTCCTGAAGACAAATATAAAATGAAGACAAACCAAAGTGAGGATTCAATTCTAAACACACAATAAAATTAATCTAATACTCGTGCAAAGAAACCCAGATTTAACTAAGACAAGCACTTGGCAAAATTTATCTTTTAGTTCTAAACTTAAAGGGCATCAAAGTGGTTCTACTAACTGAGGCTAGGAATTCGTTTAGACCAGTATCCATCTCTGTCAAACATCCATAGCATTTGCTGCTAAAAAAAAAAAGTAAGAAGAGGTTCAAATGCCCTTGTTCTCCTAAAAATCTGTTTTGTACTCTTTCAGCATCATGAATCAAAGGTTTCATCTGTGTCATTATGGTTAGCAGTTTTTTATGCATGTTTCTTTGTGATCTTATTTGTTTTTGAATTAATTTATACTTCTGACATTCAAATAACTTAGTGGTAAAGATTTTCCCAACTTGAGGGAACTTGCCTGTTGTGCTCACTAACATTCTTCATGGAATCCTTCTTGCTGAGTGTAATCACATCTGACATATTCCAGTAAAACTTAAGATGACAACACACTATTACTCAATAGAATTGTGTTGCTATGATCGTCCTGCTTAAGCTCAACTGTTAATATTGTATATGAGTTTAAAGTATTCTATGAGAGTACTTTTTCAATTTTCAATTTTTTCAATTGTTTTTTTCAATTGCTTTTTTCAATTGTTTGCAAGTCTTAATTTGATTTATAAGACAAAGATCAAATTTCTTTAAATAATGCCCATATATGTTTTCTAGCACCTGATGCTCCTTATACTCACTGGAAGCAAACTGTCTTCTACTTAGAGGACTATTTAACTGTGAGACGAGGAGAAGAAATCTATGGGACAATATCCATGAAACCAAATGCAAAAAATGTGGTAAGTCAGCATCACTGATTCTAGTTCCATCTCTACTGATGACAAATGATGATGAACAGTAAATAAAATGCACTAAAACAATGGGTATGCTAAAGACACTAAATTTTTATATATTAGTAAAAGCTGTATTCATAGCTTCACCAAAGCTGGTGACAGCAACTGTAATGTAGTGCTAACATTACAGAATTCAGCTTGTAAACCAGCTAGCAAAGGAAGGAAGAACTCATCCAGCTACATCACCAAGTCAGCTGCCCTCTGAAATTCATATTTTGTGAAAAAAGCAGGCAGGAGTCTCTTCATACTGTCACTGAAATCAGTAGTAAGAGCCCCCGCTAGTATAGAATATCATGAGTAAATTCTATAATAACCAATGCCAAAACATGATGGATATCATGCTATGATGACCAAGAACTTCCTCAGTTTGTCTGCTATGAACTGATGTCATGATTCAGGGATTCTTTTAGCTTATAAGGAGACAATGGGACATAGTCTGACAGACAACTCCTGCCTGATATGATATGGGAAGTATTGCTTCTGTGAGAAACAGTGGTACCATTTTCTGCCAAAACCCTATAATGAAATCTCCTTGTTTTCTGTTACTACAGTTACCACATACAGACGCGTTAATATAGCATGATCCATTCATACTGTTACTGTAATTGTTGGAATATTGTATTCATTGACTGCAGTGAATCTTAACATTCCATCATCCTATTTCATTGCATTACTTGTCCTATTTTTGTACCAAAACTAAATTGTATATAGTTTTCATAAAAGTGTTGATACATGGGAAGAATTAAACACAAATTAAGCCTAGCATTAAAGCAATCACTTTCCCTTCTGAAACTTACTCCTTGCTGTGAGAATACAGGAAAACAGTGCGATTCCCACTTTAATGTTGTCTTTAGGGAGAACGGAAACATTTTCTTTTGCATTGAAGGTATCAGTTCATTGCCCTTTTCTCTTGAAGGAAAAATAAAATTCAAATTTATTCACACAACACCTTAATGCAGGTACTGAAATTAAAATCTTCTTAATAGTTATCATAAGACAGACTATCTCAGTACTCCTAGATTAAAAATGATTTCTTAGCACTTTGCTCTTCTGAAACATGAAGCCTTCCAAAAGCCTGCAGGGAGACACCTTCATTTTATGAGACTATGTAATGCCTTTTTCCAAAAAACATGGAATTATAAGAAAAAGAATGACTAAGGACTAGTCTGCAATGGGAAGTTTACCAAATCTGTTCTGGAATAACTGGTAGCCTGAATACCCTTTACTCAATGGGATATGCTTTTAAAAAAATTATTACAGAATACTTATGATAGCACAGCATTTCAGAAACCTTCTAGTTTTAACCAGGAGTGTAAAGCAGTCTTGAGCAGAATACAATATACCCCAGACAAAGATTGCATGATAAATGCTATTATACATCTTATATCCTGCTTTTTCAATGCTAGCGACATTTAAAAATGAAGTTAGAAAGAACAGTATGTAACTCTTAAGACTGCACGTCTTTTCAAACTGAGCAATAACTGAATTCATACACTGGATTTATGTTCTTGCTTACATTTACATTTAAATCTTTTACAGCGCGACCTGGATTTCACTGTAGACTTGGATTTTAAAGGACAGCTATGTGAAGCATCAGTATCTAATGACTACAAAATGCGCTAGCAAGAGAACTTTCAGAGAGATTAAAAGAATTGTATCAAGTCCTGAACTGCTGAACTTCAAGCTAGGAACAAGTGTTTGCACAGTTACTATGTTAAATATTAGAATGTTTACTCCAGGGGAAAAAGTGGTAACCTGATCCCTCTTGCAGATGGTATAGAGGGCTGGGATCCCACTGTGAATGTACAGTATACAGAACTACAGCTTTTGTCAAATATATGTAGGGAAAACAAAGTACAGACTTGAGTGTTCTGTTTGACTTCAGGATGGCAGAAGATGCTTATAAAATTGTACTATTTATAATGAATTTCTGATTCTTCCAAGCTTTGCATGTTACAAATGATTAGTTAGTGCAGTTTCTTCAATATAGAAGACCACTAAAAGACACTGCCATGATAGCTGGACTTATGTTCAATATAAATACTATATAATATAGTATAAAATAGTATATATGATATATATATATTGTACATGAGAAAAATATTTATTAGTAATAGGAACTCATTTTGGGATTACTTAATTTTAATTATGCAGTTATGGAAAGATGATGGCACTACTCTAGACAGTGATACATTTCAGCTGTAATTAACTGCACAAATTGTAGCTTTGCAAAATACTTTGAGCAAAATGTAGATAAGAGCTGGGAGTTCATAAAGGATCAACAAGTATCTCTTACAATATCATCTGGAAACTGTGGACCATGAATTCTAAAATTCACATTCATAACTGGATGTTTGACAGAGCTTTAAAGAACATCAGCTTTTTATCCTTGCAAATATTCTGTGGTGAGTTTTCATAGCTGGATTTTGCATGACACCTGAAATCAGGCACATAATATGTAAATGTAACTTATGTCAAGTCTCTGAAAAGGTGGGTAATTCATGTTTCGTGGCCATGTAGTTTTTTGCCCATTTCAGTTCTTTGCAAGATTCTTAATACAAAATCATTTTCAAAACTAGGGAATTAGTGTTTCCTTTCATTAATATTTCAGATAAGTTTTAAACTGAAAATACTGTTCTCAAGGGTGCAGTGATATGCTGGAATGAGTTAATGTCTTTAAAATTATGTGTATTGCTTCCAATATTACTAAGATGTCTGTAGTTTCCTCATCCTCTTACTCTCCTTGTTTTTCTTACAGAATTTTATGCTTATAGGTAAATACTGACTATTTATAATTATTCACGTGTATTTTTCCTGTATGAATGTTGACCACTTAATCAGAAGTAATTTGTCAAAAAGTGTATCATTAGTCCTAAATACGCATCTTCAAGACTCTATAGTGCAGAGCACTAAATCATGTTCCATCATATATTGGATGAGACTATTTTTTGCCTGAAAAATCTTTTTAATCACTTATAAATAAAGCTTACTTGAATATGAAAGCTAACAAAAGGGAGGGGGCTGGAAGGATGGGGAGGGGAAGCTTGTCTGAAAAACAGAAGAAGATAAACCACCATTAAAGGAGAATTCACAAGGGTCTGTCTCTCTTTACTGGGCATGTGTGACTTTGCTCTGGCAGAAAGCATTGGACAGGCAGCAGCAAATAAAATTTGACCAGTACTGTTCATTAACCAGTTTAAGAGATATTTCAAGCATTGCTGTGTACTGCTTTTTCTGCCTCATCTTTCACCTAATGACAGTGAAATGTAGGTCTCTTCAACAGTGGCCACTTTGTCTTGCCTTCTTGCTGTGAGTGTCCATTCAGTTCAGTGCGGCAAGACTAGGTCCTTGCAGATACTGTTAATCGTGATGGTGACTAATGGTTCAGAGATTATAGCAAGGCCAGTCATGTTTGGCTCTGGAAAACTAACTTGTACTTCTTTTCACAACATGTTGAAAGCATACCACATGCTTCTCCATCACGTGAACTAAGAGAGCCTACTAAGTGCTAAATATGTTCAAATCACAGTGATCAAAAGGAAAAATTAGGCTTCTGAGTTCCTTATAGGTGTTTCAAAGCAATAAGATTCTGAAAGCACCAAAGAATTTAGCATACCTAATGTCTGTTATGCTGGCATTAGTGAAACATAAATGCAAGGAGATTGACAGCTACGTACAATTAGCTGATAGGCTTTCTTCAGCAATCCAGTGGGTAAAGAACCTATTACAAGTAACTAACACAAAGTCTGAGCTTAACCTTATTAAGATTTGAACAAGAAAGTCAGTCATGAAAGTCAGTATTTAATCCAAGTCATTGTTCTTCAAAGTTTTACATTAATATACTAATGACAAAATGACTTGATCTCTGAAACACACACATCTCTAAAGCTTTTATTTTACTTCCCACTGACAGGAAGAGAAGATCAAGAGCTGAGCGCGAAGGATGGAACAGAAATTTAAATATAATATTTACACATCCCTGATGGGTAATAAATACAGCACTGGCAAAATGAGAAAGCAGGTCACTTCTGCCTTCTCTATGATCTTCAAGAAGTCTTATTAAAATTTGTCAGGAATTGTCTTCTCACTTCAATCACAAAGGAGCATTCAAAGAAGTCAGATACTACGTACGCCTCTAAAATGCGCTGAGTGCAGTTCATATTGGCAGTGCCTGTAGAATTAGGGAGACAGTCTTGATGACATAATAAGAATACTGCTCTATGTTCCCAAAGTTCTTTACAGAACAGTATACTATAATTCACATGCATCTACCACTCCCAGTACCATCTAGTTCTTGTCAGATGTTGCTAAAATTAAGAAGAAAATTGACTATAATCCAGTCAAACCAGGACACAGTAGAGTGGTGTGGGGTGGTAGAGTAAGAAGGCAATAGAATGACTTTCCTTTTACTAGAATCTGCCTGCTCTCTTGTTCAACCGGAGTCAAGGACTCAAAACTGCTTTCTCAGCTGACCAAGAGTAGAATGCTATAGCAACAGACAATGACTCCTGCTATATATGAAGAGGCAAGGGAAGAGAAAAAAAAAGTTATCCAAACAAGAAGGATAGTGTATTTCCTGGGGTTATTTTGCCATAGGACTTCACATGGACTAATGTGTGATGGAAAAACATTCTGGATCCCTTTAGTCTAACCCCTCCTTATAGTAGGGCTAACTTCAGGTTAGCTCATATTTCTCAGAACTTTGTCCAGTCAATTTTTGAATGTTTCCAAGAACCAAGATTTCATAGCCTCTATGGGCATCTGCACCAGTGCTAATCTCGCAGAGGCATTTTTTTGGTATGTTCAGCTGGAATTTCTCTTGTTACAGCTTGGGAGTATTGTTTTGTTCTTTTACTGTGCATCTCTGAGAAGAATCTGGCTCTATTTTTGCTGTAATTACCAATTAGATAAAGGGAGATACAGTTCTCAGTTTACACCACTCATGGCAGCTCCTCTCTTCCCCTTACACGACTACACCCTAGTCTTTCCACATGAGTTACATCACCTAACTGCACTCTCATCTTCTCTTCCCTTCTCAGCCTGTTTTTTCCATTCTAATAGAAGCTAGGTGTATACTGGTGCTATTATACATTGACTAAATGTGTCTAAGGGTTTTGCAAACAATATAGTTCCAAGACTCACTAATTAAAGATAATTTTGTGTTTGCTTGCCATGTCATGGTATGTATACACATTTTTGAGTCACATTCAGGTGGTATGTAGTATCTATTTAACTAGTTTGGGTCAGCTTTCATGGTTCTGTCTCTTCCCAGATTCTTGAGCACCCCAGAGTCTTTGCTTGCAGGGTAGTATAAGAAGATGGAAAGTCCTTGACTCATTGTGAACACTGCCCAACAACAGCTAAAGCATCACTGTGTTATCAACATCACTTTTCTCTTATTCAACACACCAGCAACCATGAAGAAAATTAAATCTATCTTAGATGAAACCAGGACACGATCACAGACCAGATCCAATTTGAAAAGTGAGATCATTTGTCCCTTTCAAACATTTCTTTTCAATGTTTTTGACACTTCATCTCAGATCCTAATGTACAAAGAGCACAATCAAGTGGGAGGAAGTCAGGTCTTTTAAATAACTTCTAAACTTAAAATTTGAGTACACAACACTTATAAATCTTTTACAAAACCAGCTAAAGAAAAAAAATCTGACATTTTAAGTCTTACACAACAATATGTTTGGTTTTGGACAACCTCATTTTAAAAGAAAAAAAAACATTAAAATCACTTTTCATATGTTGTTTTACAGCAAAGGAACTGAATCATCCCCTAGAACACATGTATTTCTGCATACTGTGTTGACTGAGATGAGCTGGAGTAGTAGCATGAAACAAGAAGGGTAAAAAAGACTAAAAATAGCTAAAGACTAAAACAGCTAGAAACAGCTGAGATGGAGAAAAGGCAAATCACTGCTGGAGCACTTATTCTTCACACACAAAAAATATACTCCAGAGTTCAGATACTGCTGAAAAAAAAGGAAAGACTTTTAATCATTTCTAAATTGTTACAATCTCTGCTATTCTCTTTACCTGTCTTTTCAGCCTGTGCAGGTACTGATGCAATTTCTCAGTCTCATTTTTAAGTGGAAACAAACATTAGAAGTGTCAATACAAGCAATGTGAATGTTGAATTTTTTTTTGGAGAAAGATTGAGAAGTGTGGTACGAACGTGAGATGAAAGAGATCATCTTACTTTTGAAATAACAACCACAACCATAAGTCAGTCATACTTCCGCACAGAACATACAGGATTAAGTTAGAATCCAAGACATGGCTCTGAATCACTAGTCATAGTCTTTTAGAAGCATGGTAATCAGCAAAATTAAGTCTAAGCGGACCGTTAATTCCTCCCGTGAAAAACAGAATATTCTCTTTTGCAATTCAGTTCTATGCTTTCATGTCTACTCATTTCTGTTTACTCAAATGACCATCAGTATTTCCAACATGACACAGCCCTGGAACCAGAAATAGATCCCTGTGTTAAGCTTACAACAGAATTTAATCATAAATCATACTTGCCTTACCATTTTGATTAAGAAATATTAAATGACAGTCTAAAAAGATATGCATAAAATATTTACAGTAACTTGTAATGTTGGTCAGTTACCAAAAGTATTTTATCATCAAACAGTGGCATATTTTTCATATTTGTTGGCATGAAAAACAGTGCTTTTAGCTAAAGGGACCTGATTAAAGCAAGCACTATTTATTTCTGATTGTCCTGTAAATGATACTACCAACACTGCAACAGCTTCTCAGTTAGAAAAAAAAAACACAAAACTTACTGTTTCTCTTGCTTTCCTATGAGTACAGGCAGGCCAAGTGTTGTGTGAAGCTGAAATGGTAGTATGTGAGGGAAAGCATTTGACTCCCAATTAGACAACACTCATGACAAGTTCTAAGCAATGAAGTGAGAATATGGGAGGATATGAGCAGCAGAACTCAAAAGATGTGTGCTATCCTTAACCTGTAAATACCTAAAGATTTCTGAGAAAAGAACTTCTGAAAATATTCATCTGAGAAATTGATTCAGCACCACCCACTATTAAGTATAGCTGAGACATTGAAGTATAACATTTTCTTGCACCATCGAGTGCTTTCATAGCTTATTTCAGAGTTCTATTGTGAGGGTTGTAGTTGGTCTGAGACAAACTGTTAGGCTTCAGTGTTGCTGTGCAAAGAAGGCACTCAAAAAGTTTTTTGTGGCTGAAACCATGCAAGAAATGGTTATCTGCTTTTTTTCATCTGCACCACAACCATCTTGGTTGTAATGGATCCTTGGGGGTCTCTAGACCAGCTTACTTGTCAAAACAGAACTTTGTCCAAAGCTATATCAAGCCACTGTGGCTTTGTGTAAACACTCTTGCAAACTTCAAAGTACGGAGATATCATATGCTATCGGCTGTTCTGATGTACCCATTCCCCTTCCTGATATGGAATCATAGAATCTTAGAATCTTTTGATTTGGATGGTACCCTTAGAAGTCACCTAGTTCAACTCAGCATTGCTCAGATCCCCTATTCAATTGTGACAAAATCTGTGTGTCCAAGTTTGCAACTTTTACTCTATCAATGAACAATTTTTTTCAGTTTTTATATGGGGCATGTATTGCAGGGTGTTTTCACACCACTTGGAATATGCTCAGGAAGATCAGTCTAGAAAATATCTAGCCATCTTAATTACTTGTATTACAGGCCTCAGCTGAACCAACAAATAGCAAAGTACTCTATACACTTTACAGGAGGCAATGTCTTACCTGAAGAATGCCAGAAAACTAAACACTGAACTTATCCACTGAGAACCTCATGGGCAAAAATAAATCTGAGCCAGAAAGCAGTTCCCCTGCTCTCTGAAGAACTGCAGGGTGGTGGGGACAGTCAGTAGCAAGAGGAGGAATCCCCGGATGGCTGCCAATGCCCCTCAGCAGAAGTTCTGCTTGCAGTAATGAATTGAATGTTGTGACTTACATAGATTCACTGTAGGAGTTTTTACTACAGAAGGAAGTCCATGGAAGCTTCCTTGGCTGCAAAACAACAGCGGTGATAAAAAAGATCATTCTTGTGCTATCTGAATTAGCCATTACAGAAGGACAATAAAACCTGCATGAAGAAACCTGTGTCTTCAAACCTGTGACAAGTGTTCACTGTATGACTTTTGAAACAAAAAACATCAGCCAGAGATGTCAGTTATATATTGGTACCTAGTCCAACATTTTTCCAGGCTCACACTGATCCTCTCTGAATTCTTTACTCTGCCTTGATGAGACCACATTTAGACTACTGTGTTCAGTTCTGAGTTCCCCTGTTCAAAAAAGACAGGGATCTCCTAGAGGGTGTCCAGTGGAGGTCCACAAAGATGATAAAAGGTCTGGTGCATATCCCATATGAGGAATGGCCTGGGTCTGTTCAGCCTGGGGAAAAGAAGGCTGAGAGGGGATCTGATAAATGTTTATAAATATCTAAACGGAGGTAGAAGGCAAATGGATGAGTCTGGGCTCTTCTCGGTGGTGTGGGACAAGGAGTAATGGCCTAAAACTTGTACATACTAACTTGTTCCATACTAACATGCAGTAGAACTTCTTTATGGTAAGGGTGATAAAGCACTGAAACAGATTGCCCAAAGGTTGTGGAGTCTCAATATAGAGATATTCAAGACCTGTCTGGACAGCTATCTCTGCAACCTACTGTAGGGTACCTGCTTTAGTAGGGGATTGGTCTCGATCTCTCGAGGTCCCTTCCAACCCCTGAAATTCTGTGATTCTTTGATCGTACATCAAAATTTCCCATAGAGTTTAACACAACTGCAGAATTGTAGAATTCTTAGAGTTGGAAAGAGCCCTTAAAGTAATCTAGTCCAACTACTCTGCAATGAACAGGGATATTTACAGCTAGATCAGAGCATGGTCCAGCCTGACTTTAAATGTCTCCAAGGATGGGGCATCCACCACCTCTCTGAGCAACCTGTTCCAGTGCCCAAGCACTTTTATTGTAAAAAACATCTGCCTTACATTGAATCTAAATCTCTCCTTTAGTTTGAAACCATTTCTTCTTGTCCTATCACAACAGATCCTATAAAGAATCTGTCCCCTTCTTTTGTATAGCCCTTTTGGAATTGAAAGGTGACTATTAGGTCTCCCCAGAGCCTTCTCTTCTCCAGGCTGAACAGCCCCAGCTCTTTCACACTGTCCTTTTAGGGGAGATGTTCCATCCCTTGGATCATTTTTGTAGCCCTCGTCTGGATGTGCTCTACCAGGTTTCTGTCTCTACTGAGGACTTCAGATGTGGTCTCAGCAGAATAGAGAAGAGGGGCAGGATCACATTCCTCGACCTGCTGGCCATGCATATTTTAGTGCTGCCTAGGATACAGTTGGCTTTCTATGCTGCATTACTGGTTCATGTCCACCTTCCATCCATCCACCAGTACACCCAAGTCTTTTTTGACAGGGCTGTTCTCTATCCTTTTGTCCCCGTCCTTTGATAATGGGGTGTGAAACAACCCAACTGCAAGACTTTGCACTTGGATTTCCTGAATCTCATAAGGTTATCCTGGGCCCACTACTTGAGCCTGTCTAGGTCTCTGAATGGCAAAATGCCCCTCAAGTATGTTGACCATATCACACAGCTTGTCATCTGCAAACTTTCTGAGGGTGCACTCGATCCCATATCAATGTCATTGATGAAGATGTTAAAGATCACTGGTTCCAGTTCTGACCCCTGAGGGTCACTAATCTCCATCCAGACACTGAGCCATTGACCACCACTATCTAGGAACAATCTTGCAATCAGTTTCCCACCCATCGAACAGTCTACCCATTAAATCCACATCCATTCAATTTGGAGAGAAGGATGTTATTGCAGTCCGTGTCAAATACCTTACTGAAGACCATACGGATGACATCAGTAGCTTTTCCCATGTCCACTGACACAGTATGCTATCGTAAAAAGGTACTAGGTTGGTCAGGCAGGACCTGCCCTTGGTGAAGCCATGTTGGTTGTCCCATATCACCTCCCTCTCTTCCATGAGCCTTAGCATAGCTTCCAAGAGGATCTGCTCCATGATCTTTCCCAGCACTGAGGTAAGACTAATACCTCAGTAGTTCCCTTGGTCATCCTTTCTACCCTTCTTAAAATTGGATGCTATATACCTTGCTGTCTCACTCCAATTAACAGAAATTCATGATATTAACAGATGATTCATGATATATATATATATATACACCCAGAGTGAAATTAAGACTTTTTTGAGTGTCAGATATTCCCCAACCAGTTTATTATACATTCATCATTAGTTAGGCTTCGGGGTGGGGGAGTTGAATAACGCAATAGTAAAAGGATAGAAAATAAATCAAGGATTCATTATAGAAAAGCAGAGATATATCACCACTGTAGTTCCCCAGTGTTCCACGATTCTCCCAAGTAGGCAGCAGGGGTTGGGTGTGCATCTTCTCTCGGTCGCTGATGGGATGTTCTAAGCAAGGAGGGATAAGGTGAAAAAGGCATGAGTCTTTTGTTTGCCAAGTCCATATAAACTGTCCAGTCTTTCTCTGGTTTCTCATGGTAATAGCATGCTTGGCACATTCAGTACTACTGTGCATGCCTCTCTACACCTGAGAATCCAGAGCCCCTCATCTTGGGGTCACCGTGTCCCATCTCAGGAACAGCCTGGAATGTAATGTGAGCTGGGATGCTCCCTTTATCTTCACAATTTAAGTGCCTCTACATGAAGGCTTGCAGTGTGAAAAATAAATATGTTGAATTGGAAGGTTCAGTTAAGTCTCAGTAATATGATATCATTGGCCTTAGTGAGTTGTGGTGGAATGGCTTGAAGTGGCGCATGGTTACAGTCTTTTCAGGAGAAATAGACAAGGAAGGAGAAGAGGTGATGTAGACCTAGATTTTACAGAATGCTTTGATTGTATGAGAATCAGTGATGGTTGAATGTATCAGGGTAAGGGCCAGGGGAAAAGCCAATAAGGCTGATACTATAAAGGGAGCATGTTATAGACTACCTAGCAAAGATGTAGAAGCAGATGAAATATTCTGTAAGCAAGCAGGCAAAGTCTCATAAACAGTCCCCCTCATGGGGGATTTCAGCTTCCCAAATGTCTCCAGGAAATACAATTCAGCAGTATGGAAATACTCTAGGAGATTCCTGGTTTGTGCGGAAGGTAACTTCCTGACACAGGTGGTGAGTCAGATCAAGGCCAACTTGATCTGTTGTTTGCAGTCAAGGAAGGATGTATGGGTAGAGGCCATCTTGATTGTAGCGATCACAAAATTACAGCACGTTCAATCTTTGGTGAAGTAAAGAAGGGTATTAGCAACTTCTTCCTTGAATTTCCATAGGGCAGACTTGGGCCTATTTAGAGACGTGTTGTCAGAGTATCTTGGGTGGCAGATATGAAAGGTAAAGGAGTCCAGGAAACCTGGACACTCTCCAGGAGTGAAATCTTAAGGCAAAGGAGAAGGTTGTCCCAGTGTACCAAGAGTCAAGCTGGCTGGGGGGGAGGGGGGAAGAACAGCCTATTTGAACAGAGAGCTTCTTCAAGAGCTCAGGAGAAAAAGTGTTTATGAACTCTGGAAGAAGAGGTAGGCAGCTCAAGTGGATGATAGAACTGTTGTGACATTGTGCAGGGAAATAATTAGAGGGCCGAAGGCCAACTGAAGCTCATTAATACAGTGAAATATAACAAATACTTTTAAAATACATAAACAGCTAGAGAACTTAGGAGAATCTTCACCGTTTATTGGATGTGTTTCCCCTGAGAAACACACTGATGAGAGATGAGGAAAAGAATGAAGCTCATTTGTTTTGTTTCTTCAGTCTTCATTATTCTCAGGCTACCCAGCCCCCTAAGTTGGAAGACAGTGACAGGAAATTAGATGAAGTTCCTACAATCCAGTGGGAAAATGTAAATGTCCTATTATAACTTCTGAACATTCACAAGTCTATAGGGTCAGATTCTTCCAAATGTAAAAAAGGAGCTGGCGAAAGTACTCACCAAGCCACTTTCCATCCATTCATCAGCAGTCCTGGCTAACCAGGGAGGCCCTAGTTGACTGGAGGTTAGCAAATGTGATGCCAGTCTACAAGAAGTGCAGGAAAGAGGATCCAGAAAACTACCAGCCTAACAGTCTGACCTTGGTACCAGGGGGCGTTCTGGAACAGATCATTCTGCATGTCATCACATTAGCAGAGGCAGGACAATCAAGTGATCAATTGCAGTCATCAAGGGCTTATTAAAGGCCGATGCTGCCCTACTAACCTTGTCTCCTTCTACTACAAGGTGACTCATGAGATGAGGGAAAAGTTATGGATATTGTTTCACTAAAATCCAAGTAGACATCTGCCACTGTTTCTCACAGTATTGTCCTGGAGAAACTGGCTGCTCATGTTTTCTACAGGTATGTGATTGGCTGGATAGCCAAACTCAAAGAGTCATAGTGAATGGAGTTCAATCCAGTTGGTGACTGGTCAGTTTTGGGGGGCCAGTTTTGTTTTATTAACATTTTTATCAGTGAATCAAGTGCACCATCAGTAAGCTTGCAGATGATACCAAGTTAGGCAAGACTGTTGATCTGCTTGAGGGTAAGAAGGTATTGCAGAGGAACGTGGATATGCAGGACTGATTGGCCAAGTTCAATCACAATATGTTCAACAAGGCTAAGTGCTGGGTCCATGTAGCCATTCAGGGCTGTGGAAGTGTCCGGAAAGTTTCCCAATAAAAAAGGAGTATGTCAATCTCTTTTCTCAGGTGACAGGTGACAGGATGCAAGAAAATGGTCTCAAATTGCACCAGGAGAAGTTTAAATTGAATATTGAAAATAATTTCTTCATGGAGAGGCTGGTCAAGTATTAGACAAACTGACCATGAAAATGGAGTGCTCACCCAGGAGGTATTTAAGGGATTTATGAACAGGGCACTGAGGGTTAGTGATGGGATGATGCTGATTGTTAACAATCCTGAGGATCTTTTCCAACCTAAATAATTCTATGATTCAATGTTGTGTTCATGTTGCAGAAAAGGTACCAGGAAGAGACTGACAACTGCCAAAGTTAGACACTGTTTTTCAGGACAGGTAAACATCTTTGAAACTCTTTTCTTAAGTGCTTGAAAGGAAAGAATCAAAGCTTATTTGACTGATCAGAAGACATTTAACTTATATTATATTTGGAGGGAATAAGTGTCAATAAATACAATATTTGAAGTTATTTGGTATGTAGAGAAATACATTAAATCGATATTAAAGTAACAAGAGTGAACTCTTATTCCTGTCCTTAACTTTAACTATGGAGTATTCCTTTCTTGATATGTTTATTTTCGTTGTATGAAAATCAGCTGTCTTTTTATCAGTTTCACATATTAACAGTTGATTGAGATGTAAATAGGTCGAAGTACTCATTTTTTCTTTACTTTTTTTTCTTTTTCCCTAGAGAAGATGTTTATTATTGTCGTTGTTTAGTGAAATAACAAGGATTGCAACCACTACTTCAACAGTTGTTGAATTCAGGAAGTTGCCACTGATACATTTGATGTGAATGTCTCTGCCTTCTGAAACAGAATTCCACTTGATTAGATGATGAAGAAGGGTTCTCTCATAATGATCTGACACAGCAGAAAAAATCAGCCTATATAGAGGTGGATACTGGGGGGAATTTTACATGATCTACTACTAACAAACACAAATCTTTTATGACTGATTCTGGTACAGAGGGGAGGGGAAAAAAATACCAACAGTTAGATAAACATATTACTGTGCTTTTGTTCTCTCCCCTGCCCCCAGGTTTCAGCTTTCTTTTTTTTTTCAATGCAAGGTAAAATCTGTTAGACTTCATCCAATGAACAAAAGGCATGGAGGCTGAGGTACTGTGCACAATGCTTCCTGACATCTTAAATATTAAGGTTTCTGCCACTCTGTGCATAATGTTTCCAATTTTCCTGCAAATAGGGATTCTAGTTGTGTTGTTCCTTAGTGGTCCCTGCTTCAGCGTGGAGATAACCACTGGCTGCAGTTCCTTCAGACCTCCTCTAGCCTGGCCTTTTCCTCACAGATTCTTTCTGCATGGAGTACACCAACCTTAACAGCTGCAGATTACTGCTTAAATAAATTATGAGTAGAGGTACTGTATTATTCTGAGTAAAGCTATAATGTACAGTGTTTTTTCTACTGATACTTGATTTGAATCTGAGCAGGCCTGAACCAGTTTTGTCTGGCACGCAGTAGTTCTTTACCTCTTCCACTGCAGCCCATGGCAACTTACAGCTTATGCCTGTTCTGAAAGGCTAGGAATTTATTATATCTATGTAAATTTTCTTTGCAGCTTGTGTGATATGCAAAGATCAGTCAATATTGTGTACCTGACAAGGCTGGGAAGATTTATTTCTTCTTTCTCTTACGTACTGATTATCCACTCAAAAGGTTCACATAGGTGAGCACTGCTTGTGAATTGCTAAGCCAGGGAGTTACCCTTGTGAACTTGAAAGAAAGATTAATCTGTTTGGGTATAAGAAGAAATTCAACAGAATTTCTCATTCATTGGTGCTTAACCAGAAAGAGATATTTTCAAAAGCAGTATACATCCCCAAAAGAAGATACCTAAATTACTTCAGTTAAATTACATCAGCTGTCCAAATAGTACTAGGAAGAGTGTAACATGAGATTAAACAACATTCTGTAACTAAAATGTTCTGTACTTCAGTACAGATTCAGATTAAAATGTTCATACGCTCTCAGAGCATAATAGGAATAGGTGGTATACACTTGTGCCCTGGATCCCCCTTCTCATTACCTTTTGGTTTGTTTCTGTTCCAGTACAAAGCCATTTTCCATATTACCAAAAATCTGTGTAAACCACAAAAACCTTCATGACACAGAGCCTAGTTTCATGCTATACAACTGCAACATGACCTTGGTTAATTGTTACTAAAGAGGTTTATTTGGAGGTTCTGTGGGCAAACTAAAGAAAGAAAAGAGGAAAAGGAAAAACTTATTTAGGCCAATATTAACTTTCTGCTGTATCTGAGAAAAATACTGGTGGAGAATCATAGAATCATAGAATGGGTTGGAAGGGACCTTTAAGATCATCTAGTTCCAACCCCCCTGCTATAGGCAGGGACACCTCCCACTAGACCAGGTTGCTCACAGCCCATCCAGCCTGGCCTTAAATGCTTCCCAGGAGGGGGCATCCACAACCTTTCTGAGCAACCTGTTCCAGTGTCTCACCATCTCCTCACAGTAAAGAATTTATTCCTAATATACTTTAAGTTCCTTTATAAACTACATGAGAAAGGTTTTTTCAATCTCAGTTAATACTCTGAAAAATCTGCCTTCACTCAACACACTCCTGACGTTAGCTTCTTCCTCTTCTGGACAGCAGTTAAGTACTTCTAGAATAAAATCCAACATGGCAGCCCCCATTTTGCAAAAAGAGACTTTTCCATACTGGGCACACACTGCTTGGAAGAGGTCAGTGGGTATTGAGGGTAACGGGATATTTCTAATCCATAATTTTAATTCTCAGAAAAGAAAAAAAAGCCATTGGTGTTTTCCATCTCCCTTTCAAACAGCTGCCTGCTGCTCTTGCATGTTGCTCACAGCTCTGCCACAAGCTCCATCCGTGACCACCACTCCATCCCACTGGGTGCTGAGGTACCACGGAGCACCGAGTCCCCGAGCCAGATACAGCCATGCTGTGCCACATCTCTCCTCATGGCTCTCTGCAATCCTCTGCTTGCTGCAGCTATCTGTCGCCTCCAGTACAACCCCAATTTGCAGGTTTTCTTATGAGGTTACATAAATATCGGGCAACCTGGAAACCTGCTCCTTGAATTCTGTCCACAAAATTCCTTCAGGCCCCCAAAACCAAGCCTTATGCTGGGAAGGGTCTCTCCTTTGTCCCCTGCTAGGGTATAAAGCAACCCGCCCTCTTCAAATTCTTGCTTTAGTCCATCTCTCCCATGCAGAGACACGTCAAAATCTCTCTAAACCAGAGCTAAGCGGAAGAAGATATTTTCCATTCTCAGTGTAAGTGGGGTTTTCAAGCACAGTTCACTATTCCTTTATCGCTAAGGCAGCACTTGGTCAAACTGCCATTGCCCAGAGTAATGTGACCTTTGGAAGGTCCTGGAGATGTGCCACCTTGTCCTGGGGCACCAACAATGCACCCACAACCGCAGAGATCCCCAGCTGCCCATCAGAGATGGAGGATCAGCAGCAACAGATGCAGCAGTGGTCACCCACTCCTACTTCGGTATTTTTAATTAAGGCAATGCAAATCAATTCATTCCAGAAGGATTGTAATGAGATCCCTTCACACTGCACTGTCACGTGGAAGGCAGAACATGAAAGTGAAAATAATGGGTTTAGTCCCAGGAGAGGATTCTCATCCCCCTAGCTGGATTCCCTCTTGCTATAGCTTATTTTCGGCAACACTGGCACCAGTTGCATTGACAAATACATAAGGTAAGAGAAGGACAACATGCACTGCATTTGTAAAATATGAGCTGACTGTTACAAAAATACAAACATCTTGGCAGTCTAACCTGGACTTGCTCGTACTCAGGCCATGTAATTGTTAGGGTATGGGAAGCATGATTATAAAACTGAAAAGCAGCATTATTTGTGCCAAACAAAAAACCCCAAACCTTGTTAAAGTCAGACAAGAACAGCAGTAACTTTCATATAACAAACATGTAACGTTCAGAAAGTGAAAGGAATGATTTATGTTATGCAGCTGTGCACAAGTATTTTGTTAGAAAATCCGCCTGTAAGCTTTACTGCCATACCAGTGTTAGAATACCCCCAGGCCATCCCACATGAAAAAACAAAAGGTTGTTCCTATCGTGAATAAAAAAAAAAAGTTATCTGATACAAATACTGTAGCAGAAAGAATAGTGCAGCACCAACAGTGAAGGAGAGGGTCTGTAGTGTTCCTTCCCGTGCAAGGATGTGTCTAGTTCTAAAATCACTCTGCTACACAAAAAGTAATGAGTACATGCATTGGATTGGCCTGTCAGCTTCCTGTTTTTAAAGACTAATCAAGGTGGTCCCATCCGCCAAGGGCTTGATTTTCAGACATTGTAGGCCTCTGTGCATGGTACCTCCAATTAGGCATCCAAAGCAACCAAAAAGCACTTTAAGGCATGATTAGTAAAACACAGAAGATGCTGAACCCAAAATACATTTTCTCACTAACACTGCATCACCTTCCAATTAACACAATGAACTCCACGCTGACAGTTCTCAGATCTTCGTACAGCTCCCATCAGCACGGTATCTCAGAACTGCTAAGTGCTTCCATGATAAAATCAGATCATTTTCTACGAGATATGCTGTCCGTGTACAGAAACTGCAGTCTTAAACTTGGTCTGTTGAAGCTGCCAGGTGCTGGAGCTGAATAGCCTTCCTAACCTTTATAAATGAAAATGTTTGATAACTTTCCACTATCCCAAGCAATGAGACATCTTGAACTCTTCAGGGCTTCGCTTTGATTAGAAGGGTATGAGATTTTGTTTTTATATGACTTATCAGGACTTCTTCCAGTTCTATACCTTGAATCCATACCAATCTTTAATCATTTTCCACTCTGGACTAGATCAGAAAAGAAACAGCTGACTGCTTAAAACCTGTACTTCCAAGCTCCTAAACAGACTTGTCATATTATAAATACATATGCATACAGAAAGAGAAGAGTAAGAATATCTCAAACTGATTCTGATCTTAAACTGTGATTCTGTGATAAACCACTTTAAATCTCAAAGCAAAGGGAAGTTCTAAGGGTAAGGGGAAATAATGCTGCAGGACACATGAATATTAATGTACAGTCCTCTACCCTGTAGATCAGTTCTTACTCTTAAACCCATAGTAAAACAAAACCAGTCTGCAAAGCAAGTACTTATTGCAGACCTGTAACTCTGCAGTGCCTCTGGTTTGGGATCCCTGAGTGTTTGTGCTGTTCTGCCATCACTCACACTGCAGCAGACCCCTCCTGGGCAGAAACACCACGGTGGGATGGGAGCACAGCCTTCTGCGCCCGGCCTGACCTCCTTGAAGTGCACACATTAATGAAAGAAAAAGGAAACTATGCAAACTTGTGCAAGAACTACCTGCAATTCAGAAGTGAAAAGCACAGGATGGCTGTCAGAAATCTATGCTTCCACCAGAAAAGGCTTTCTGCCAATAGAAAATCATGCAGCCACTGAGAAGTTCACATACAGACACAAGTACTGTGAGAGCATCTCAGATCTTTCTGTGACTATTCATGACATTACAACGTAATTATTTTCCTCTTTCTTACCGGCTGCCATTTTGTCCATTAGATAAATCTGGATAACTTTAGTACTTCCCGAGTGCACGTTTTAACTGCAGATATGAAAACTGTTACTATCGCCTCAAACTGTTTAGACTGCTTGTCTCTGTGTATTCCTTTTATAGAAAGAATAAAAATATTTACCTCTGCTTGAAATGGTTCCTTCTATTTCCCCACTGAAAACCAGCCAGCCCCAGAGTAGAGCAACAGCAGCGTAACCATGCATGGTAACCCTATCAGGTAATTTAGGGCTTGCTGTGAGGCTTGCTGCAGAGAATTCAGTTTTGTTTTTCTTTTACTGCATGTCATCTCCTGCAGCATGGTGATCTGTAACCTCATGGTGGAGATTAATTTAATGCTGTCTGGAAGGAAATAACCAGCTATCTGCTGGCACAGCAGCTCTTGCCCCAGACCTGGGTTGTGTTTGGCAATATCCCTGTCAAACAGAGGTGAGGCCTCAAATGGCAAACCTTGTGGAAGAGGCTGACTCTTAACCACGTGCACAAAAACCTCAATGTGATTTGGAGAAGTAAATCTAATTTCATGTTTTCTGAACAGCTCTAGGCCCAAGGAATGGTATGTCATAAATATAAAAAGATGCAAGAAAGTATAAAACCTTTTTCTGTATGCTATAGCCTAGTAAGCATTAGCATGTGTCTTAAGATACTAGATCATGCTTTATTTGGCAGCAGTGTGGGTCAAATTTTAACTCCCGGAGAGGTGGATGACAAACAGCCACGGCCGTTTACTGACCCATTAAACAGACTGCTCCTTGTGTCCCTGAAAAAGCTTCTAGAAAATTCCTCCTCAGACTCAAAATGTTGCTTATTAGCACCTTTTATATGCCCAAAGGGTTTACTCGACTTACAGAAATAAAGCTATAATTTATTCTGCTGGTGAGACTCTCAAGTCACAGAAACATCAGAGTTGAACAGAGAATGTCATTTCATCCCTGTTCTCAGAGAGCAGGTGTCAACAGCCTTTCAGAAACTAAAATCAAGCCATGACAAAATGCTTTAAGCAGCAAACAGGCCCTATCAGTTTGGGCTTTTATGCACTCCAACCAAAATAAAACTCAAACAGCATCGAAGTAATTAAAGGATAAATACAGCCACTGCCCTAGGCAGGAATATTAAAACAGATGGATGCAGTACCATGGCTTCAGGGTAGACAGGAGACACTGGTCTCCTCCCGTGCCAGCACCCAGCAGCACAGAGCATTTTGCAGAAGCCCTCACATATTCTGTGGCAGGAATGGAACGCTCCATGGGTCCTTTGCCACTGCCAGATGAGACCAAAGCTTTCTCCACAAAGCCTCCGTCCCTCTACTACCTGTGCTACTAGCAGTCAGGGAACAAAACAGGCTGTGGGCAGAGTCTCCGTGCAAACAGCAAACTGCATGGCATGGTGATGGCTGCTGCAGCGGCTCCTGCGGAGCAGCCAGCCCCTCTGGCAGGCAATGGGCACCAAAGGCTGCAAAGAGGTCCACTTCAGTCCAAACTCAGTGAGCAGTGGAGACAGCTGTGGACTGCTCTCCTGCCCTGTGTTAAACATGCTCCTAAGAATGAAGACTTCTTTAGCATGTAGCTCCTCTGTGTGAACATGAAAAGATAAATGAACAAGAACCTTGGGGTACAGATGGCCTGCACCCAACTGGAACACATAAGGTTTCACAAGCTGCAGCAGGACATCACGGGGCCTGTCAGGGGACAGGATGATTCCTGCAGGGCAGCAGCTATTCTTGGCTTTTTCTCATCACTCCAGAACATATGATACGCTGTTTGACACTCAGCCACGATGACTGACACTTCTAGACCGCTATTGAGTCTTTGATGCTATTTTAATGTTATCCTTGGCAGGATAATTCCTTTGAATTCAGAAAAAAAAAAAGAAAAGCTTTGAAAACTTTCAGACTCGTCAGCGCTGTTCTTCAGGCAACGCACTGCTACATACTGAAAGGAACTGCAGTGAAAATGCTCCCAAATAAATCACCACTGGTTTCCTCCCTGTCCTCACAGGAATAAAGCATCCCATCATAGAATCATGAAGGTTGGAAAAGACCACTAAGATCACCTAGTCCAGACACCAACCCACCCCCACTGTGCCCACTAGCCCATGTCCCTCAGTGTCACACCTACCCTTTTCAGGAAAGCCTCCATAGATGGTGACTCCACGAGCTCCCTGGGCAGCCCGACACCCTGAGCAGCTGTGGCACAGCACTAAGTCACACTACGACTCTGACCTAGAAATGTTGTAGTGGGACAAAATTTAGTTATTTTCCTTCACCCTTTTGTCCTCACATGTTTTTGCTTATGTCTCCAAACAAGTATAATCAGGTTTCTAACTTTTACTTAAGTAAAAATAATTAAGAGAAAGCAGCTGTGAACTACACCCAAGAAAGCTAGAAGGGCTACTTCCAGCCCTCTGATGCAGCCACGAGATGGCTTTGCTTGTGGGAGAAAATTAAGCACTCTCAGCAAAAGTGAAGGGCCTAAAGAAAGCCATGCTCTGATATCAGCCCTGAAGGAGAGAGAAAAATAAAATAAATCACACTGCCCTCCCAGTGTCTACAGAAGTCTTTTCTAAAGATGATGAATTCAGTGCAAGTGCTTCTAATGCGTTAGAATGAGGCATCCACTGAAAACAGCTAGAGTTCAGTGTCTTTTCTCATCAGGTACGCTATTACTACCTCTTTATGAATAATGGGAAAACTTTAATGGGAAATATTTTACTTATCACGAGCACTGCTGCTGCTGCTAAATGGACTCATCTGCTATATGATTAGACCAGGCTGCAGCTGATCTGTTTCTAGATTTTAACTGAACTGAAGGGAAGCAAGTACTTGTTTTTCCTCCTCTTTACCGCACAAATACTGTGACATCTGATGACAAGAATGACAATGAATAAAAACTAAGAAAACAAACAATAAATATTGATTAAAGGAAACTTACTTAGAGGTTTGTAACAACTGGAATTTTCATGCCTGCAATAGCAAGCAAAGTATGCAGCTGTTGCTGTCCTTTTCTTGACAGTAGTTTAAATGGGGAAAAATACAGTTCCCTGAAAGCAGTTAGCTGACTGTTTAGGAGAAGTTTCAACAACTCTAGAATTATTTCGCAGTATTACAGTATGCATAAAAAAAAAACAGAATTCAGAGAGGCAAAAAGATGCCAAGTGCCACCTTGTGGACATTTAACAAACATAATTCAATTTTATTTTCTGTTTATAGAGGTCTCCCTCTGCCTTCAGACAACAGACTGCAGGGAATTTCCAGCATTTCTGGGTACACCATCTTCTCAATATAAAAAAGAAAAGCCACTCGATGGCACCACTACCCGACACAAACTGGGCTTGCTATGGGTGCTGACAAGGGAGCCCAACTGGCAGCTGCCTCTGACCCTCTGATGCAGAACACTGTATGGCTGACGATAGATCTTTCAACTATCTGTCAAAATAATCAAAATCAAATTTGCCACTTTCATTTCTTCATTTCAGTGAAAAACAGCCTGTCAATTATTTATTTAACCCATTGTGCTAACGCTGAATGCACTGTCTGCTGCCCCAAGTTACTGGAATAATGAGATGGGCAGTTCCCTACAGTTTCCTATGGGTATGTGAATGGTCTTTTGCTAACAAATTCTGCAAGATCAAAGTTGACAAAAATATGCCTTTATTGGATGAATCACATCTTCTAGGTCCAGCAGATGGTTTGTCCAAATAACTCCTATGTTATGACAGTAAAGTCTCAGAGCAATTTGAAGTAACGTCAAGTAACATGAATGTGAACACAAAACATAGGAGAAATAATTTACTTTTCTATAATTCCCTTCCTATTATTTATTTTCACAATTCCTTCTTTGTCTCCTGTTTTAAAAATCTTCCTGCACAGGGAGCAAGCTCACTTCCCATCACTTGTTTTAGTTCTTCCAGACGCTAGTACCAGCAAAGGCACAATCACTTCCACCTTAACTTCCAGCCAGTGACAACTTCTATAATCACAGCCTAAAGGCATTCACAAAAATAATTTTTTGACTCAATTTCTCTGACATATCTTCCAAAGGATAATTTTGAGTGGAACTTGATTAAACAAATATTCTGACCAGTCACCCTAATAGCAAAAAAAAAGCCAGTATGATGTTATGAAAGTGTCTTCTAGCTGTAAATTAATCTCTTCCCCTGAATAAGAAATCTGTCCAGTCAAGGTTGTGTAGAGGAGATCCTAAATAAAAGAAGAGCTTTCAGGCACTTTTGAAATACAACCCCTTCATCAATTGCATAATGGCCTAATTCACTGAACTGAGAGGCACGTTTTATCACTATTTGCTTGGCTGCTTTGAATGTTTTTCACAACCAGCATTGAAATAATGAACATACATTTATTTTCCTGCTCTAAAATACATTTTTAAATACAGCATTGTAGTTTTACTAGAAGATGAACCACAATAAAAGAGCACAATGCTGACCCTGCCTCCCCATGCATTGGTAAAAATCTGCTGAGGACTGTCCTCCCTTCCATTTCAGACCAAGATAGCTGCTGTGAATTCATTAGCCTCCTGTGGAAAAACACAAACAAAACAAAACCACCCATTAGCAGCCCAGGCAAAACCAGAGTCACCCGAGAGAAAATTAAGAGCAGATCTGATTTCTGACTGCTATCATAAACAGTCTCAAGATGGACTCGTGCTACAAAGCACGTCTCTCTCTGTCATAGTGTAATAGATTTCATTGCCTCTCCCAAACTTGACCCGTTTACATTCTTTGACCATCAGAGTTATAACAAACCTATTATGATTCTTATTACAAACAGATTTTTCATTTTCTAAAACAGTTGTCAATAACACAAGCCATTGCTCACGCAAAAATATGGCTTGTGTTTGCATTCTTATTTCCAGAACAGATGCAACATATCAATGCTCATGGCTGGAAGGAGGACAGACTACTAAGTCCTCTTGCCTGGAATCAGGATCACTTTATAGTATTATGAGGGAAACTCCTAAAACAAGTTATTGGCAAGGTCAGAGGAAGGGAAATGGGCAAAATGTGGTGGAATGCCTTTTCTTGAGTTGGAATTAGGTTTTTTCTCCAAACACCATTCTGCAGATGCTGTGAGTTTTCACCCAATCCAAAAGCTGGAAGTATCATTTCTTACCTCTTTCTGTTTTCACACAAAACCTTCAGAGGCCTCCAAGGATGCAAAATAGGATGTTCCACGTAGAGCAGATGAAAACCTCACCTTCCTTTTTGGCAATTTCATGGGTCACCATTACAACTGTAGTCAAAAAATATTTATCCATCAGCCTCTTCCTGTTTATAGCATTAAATACATCTTTTTCATAAATCTTCTCCTTCTCTGTAGATTCTCCTGTGGCTCTGGAAGCACCACGGGGCATGAGAGGTGCCTTCCATTTGTCCTCAGCTCTTGCTGCACTTCTGAGGATGAAGGTTGAGCTCTATGGACAAGGATAAGCAGCTCAGTGCAGAGCTTGGCCACTGCCCACAGGGAACAGGAGAGCTGTCTGAAAAGCTCCATATGATCAGTGCTCAAAGGCAGCTTCCAAGTCTTCTTTTTGGGTAATGCCACTTTTTTTTTTTTTTTTTTTTTTTTTTTTTTTTTTTTTTTTTTTTTTA
>JANHGO010001530.1:0-33812 GCA_024606505.1 Aquila spilogaster
CTAAAAAAAAAAAAAAAAAAAAAAAAAAAAAAAACACAAACAAACACCTCCCTTCTAATATCCCAATTTGAAAATGCTGTGAATTATATCAAATTGAGAACAGAAGCGATAATCCTCAAAGTTCATTTACAGGGTTCCCACTTCAGTAGTCTTTGCTGGAACAATAAAATAGTTTGAATGCAAGCTTATTTGTTAAAGTCTATCCTGCTTCACTTCCTCAAGATATTTTTGATTGCCATTAGTTCTCTCACTAAAATATGTGTGCGTTCTGGTTAGAAATCACCAAGAGAGAAGCTTATGATCAGCAGCCAGACATTTTGAGACCAATAATTTGTTCTGTTGTTTTTTGTTTTTTCTTTTTATTTTTATTTTTCCAAATTAGTTACTTTATTGCATTAAAGTCTATAAATAAATGAGGATGCATTTGGTAGGTAGATTATAAATGAGATGAAACTACAGCTGTGCCTTTCTCTTCAATAGCAAGACAGCTCCTTCAGCCCCAAATGCTCTGATTTCCACCCCTGAAGACTGTCTCAAACCGACCACATTCACAAGAGCCATAATACATTACACCAGCAAGCTCCAGGTGGCAGCCAGAGTGTTGGATTCAGTATCAGTGTGGAGATTTCCACCTCTTGTTTTGGCTCATTTCTGCCTGGAACAAAGGCGAGCTTAAAATTCATCGAACAATCAGTCAGACAAACCTTTGCAAAGCAACATTAAGGAATGTAATTGCTGATTAAACTTTCTTCCCAATGTAAAATTAATCCTGTGGAAACCTATAAATTTAGCGAAACCTAACCACAAAAGATTAAAAGTGATTATTCTTTTGCATTGACCTAAGATTGAGCTAAATTTAAAACCTGGAACACTAAGCATTGCTGTAGCTTCATTTGGAAGAGTTTGTTTCTTGTTTATGATTCACATGGGAATTACTATTTTTTATTGGCTGTGTGCTATGTGCAAGTGAGAGCTTTGAAATACATTAATAAGCTATTTTCTTCTGGCAGACCCTGAACGTTTATAAGTAGCGATCATACCAGGACTCTGAATTTTAATCCAGTTTGCTTTCTATAAAAATAGCAGTACTTCATCTCTTATGAGGCTTTGCTTTATTATACTGCTTGTGGAGATTGTGCTGTTTAGAGGAGTGTTTAAGGAGAACCATTTCAGTGCAATGGGAAAGAGAAATCTGTTTTCCCTGAAATGAGAAGATGAACAACTTGAAGACAGAAGAATACAGCCAAAAAGGAACAGAACTGAGAGTGACTAAGGCAATTATGAATATTCACACCCCAACGGGACTGCTAAACCAGCAGTATCTTTACATTTCATTATTTTTTACATTATTGTAGCATTTATTGTTAAAGGAACTAGCTTCTCTCATAAACTGTACAAGAGAGTACTTCACTTGACACTGAAAAGACATGCCAACTGAAACTACTGTCTACCTGATGATTCTTAATAAAGGAGAAAGTTGTACAAATAATGCTAAAAATGTGATAAAATTTAACTTTGATAATAGAGCTGCTGCTGTTGATTAATGTTGAAGGAATCTAAGATTACAAGTTAATGAAAAAATAAATACTTAGAGCTGATGCTCATATACCAATTACATAGCAAGCATGCTGTAGAGGACGTGGTACACAATTAAGCTAACAAATATATTTGTTGAATTACATTCAAAATTATAAAGCTTTCTGGTCACTTTTCCTTATAAATCAAAAGGTCTCAGGAGGCAGATAATAGCCTTGAATACATGAAAATCTTGAGGCATTGCTCCAAAAGAGAGTTTCCTCTCCACTTTCTGCCAATAGAATGTTAGAATTACGTCGTATTTTCCAAGTGAGACAAAAAACAGAAAAGAAGACTTCCAGCAAACCAGTGTTATTTGCATGTTTTCACAATCTGCTTTCTATTATATGGTCTTCTATTGTCACTGACATTCATGAAATTATTGACAAAGCAATAAACTTAGAACATCTTATTGCTAATGAGACACCAAGATAAAGCAGATCAGTCCCTGGAGGACCACCAAGATGGTCAGAGGTCTGGAGCAAGGAGAGGCTGAGAAAGCAAGATCTATTCAGCCTGGAGAAGAGAAAGCTATGGTGAGGCTTTAGGTAGGATGTGTGAGGTGTAGATAATAGAGGAAATATTTTTTTGGAGATGACAGGGACAGAAGGAATGAATGCAGACTGCAGCAAGGGAAATTGTGTTTAGATATAAGGAAAAATTATTCACAGTGAGAGCACTCAGTGAGAGATAGTACTCAGAGAATTTTTTAGAATCCACAGCCTCAGAGATGTTCAAACTCAGCTGAGGTGAGGTCCAGAAATTTTACTTTAAAGTTGGCCTTAGAGAAGGCAACTTCCAGAAGTCCTTCCCACCTCCAACTATTTTATAATTCTGTGATTCTTTGAGTTACTGAAGGGTTGAAATTTGAGAAAAGTATTGCATGCTGAGATACTCAACAGCATTGGTATACGTGGTTCATCACTGTATGATGTTCAATCTTCAAACCTAATCTTCAGCTTCTAAAGCTTGTTGACTTTGTTATATTAACTTCTATTTCATATATGCTGGAAAGAAAACACTCCTTGTGGAAACAGATTTGAACATACAACAAGAAGGTGGTAAATATGGAATCATTTATGGACAAGTAATAAACTGCAATTAATTTCAGTTGCAGATGCACAGATTTTAAGAACAGAGGTAGAAACATAAAGATGTATTGAATTGCAGCAAAATTGATAATTACAGTTTCTAACAAAAAAAAAAAAATGAAGCTTTTGACAGTAGAAATACACAGCTAAGAGAAAGCTGCATGATACGCTAACGGTAATATTATTTTTCCTGAAAGATCTCTTAAACTAAAATGCTTCAATATTCTCTTGCAACTTACCTGTGGCTTCAAAAAAATAATTACTCAGATAAAATAATACACTGCAGTCATACTTTCACCTAAGTTGTTCAATAAATTAAGGTGCCTCTTAACTCTGAGTAAATGATAAATATACACATCTGCCAGGAAATCTAGTCTAAAAGCAGGAAAGGAACATCAAACACCAACTATTAGTAGTGGTGTCATATCCTGGGTAATGCAGTATAGAACTGCAGAAGTCAAACTGAAATATTTGAATCAGCAAAATAACTGAAAATGAAATGCCTTAGTATAGGAGCACCAAAATATTTTATTTCAGCTGTATATATTTTTTAGCTTTTTTCAATTATTGGGCATTCCGTCTTAGTCTAAGATGCATCCATAAGCTGTACACAGTAAAATTCAGGCTGTTAGGATGTAACAGAAGCAATACATTCTGATGATGAGCACTCAGTTGCACAAACAATGTTTAGCCTGGGCAAAAAAATGACAATTCAGGATCCCAATTCAGAGCAAAGAGTCTCCTATACTGAAATAACTTAAGTACTTTCTTTAGCTACAAGCGAATCATTTGCTACAAAATTCAAACCTCTATCCTAAAATAAAGATATTTTTAGAGTGTGGGTTTTTTTTTTTCCTGTAACTCCCATTTAAAAATATTGAAGGTAGGGTAACGATGAGTCCATTTCTATGGAAATGGTCTTGTTATTATTTAATCAGGCCAGCATCTAAGTGATTCATGAACCACAGGTTGGAATTTAATAAGTAGTTCAAGAATCTCTGATTTGAGAAAATCTGAAGGAAAGAAAAAAAAGAACGTCCTTCCACAAAGGATTTGGTGAACACTATGTCAAGGATGAATGCTACCTAGTGCATTTACAACAGTTAAAAGATACTCTGTTCCATAGCTTATTCATTGTTCACTTATAGAAATAACGAGTATCAGTGATGCATTTTGCTAAGCACTGTATAAATCCACAGAAAAAAGATAACCAGTGGCTTAGAGAAATTAACTGCACAAAGCAGTTGCGAAGTGAGTTAATTGAAATTTGGGAGTACTATAAACAAGCCAGAAGTTTTCTTCCACAAAGGGATAGGGACACTGGAATAAAGCTTCCAGCAGCCTTTATATTCACACTTTACTCATACATTGTCATCCTTAAATTCTTCAACATAAGGCCAGGAAAAGTACGCTTTGTTGTTTTCCTTGCGTTGTTATGCATGTGTATACATAAACACGCTTGTGTGTGCCCTATGGGTACACACACAGCACTGAAGTCTCCGTATTCACCTTAAAAGTACCTTGTAGTCACAATTTTAAGCAGAAGTCTATTTTTCTAATGTTTCCACAGGGTGATCTTAGTAAGGCTATTAAACAGTCGTAATTAGCTGAAGCTTAAAATAAGCAAATGGAGGAAGAAAATATGCACTGCAACTTAGTTCAACGTGCAGAATGAGCCCAGAAAGCTGCAGCATCCTGATGTTTAAAAGAGTGATACTGATTTTTTATGGAACAAAAACACTTTTCCTCACTGCCTTTTATTGCCTATACTCCCACCCAGCCAAGTTAAGTGGAAAAGGAAGATGGATGAAGAAGGTAGGTGAGTAGAATCCTGCTGGAGCAAATGGTGCAGCTCAAATTCTTCTCATTTTGTATCCCTGCCTCTTGACTAGATACGTGCATGGCTTTTTTAAATAAAAAATTTATCTTCTGAGAGATTCTGATTGCTTAACTCTTAAGTTGCATCATTTTTTTCTACCTGCTTTCATATACCTTTCTTATATCAAATATAAATGTGATTCCATCACTTTATCAGGCACAGAGAGTTCTTAGTGATACTTTACCAAGATGAAAAAATATATAAAAGCCAAAACATTTTCTATATTATTATTGGAGCCTCAGTAACGAGACTACTGTATTGCTAGACAGAATTTCAAGAAAAATGAGATATTTTTTTCCAGATCATTCTATAACTATTCTTGCTGCAGGGGCTTGTGAAATTTCTAAACATATGTGTTTTGCTGAATAAGGGTGCTTAAAGTACTGCTAGTGCTCGTGTGATCCTAAAAGGTGGTGACAGAGTGTTGTTAGTGAATAAAAAATAGATAGGATAAAAGAGGCTAAGTAACAGGGGCTTTGAATAAAATGAAAAAATGTATATCACATGGAAAATCACTGGGTTACCTTCAGCTTTTACTTTCTTTATCATAAAATCATGTTGACTAATGACAAAAGTCAGCTAACGCTCACTGCATAATTGTGTTTTTACAGACGATGGAGATGTTCCAGTATGATCTTTCTCACTTCGTAGAATCTTTGGGTCGCCTTATTGATCATCATTATATTTAAATGCTTTAGCTACTAATAATTTCAGGCACTCCCAAGGGCATTTGATAATTCGTCTGGGAAGCAGCCAACGTGTATGCCATTGAAACTGCTTCTGAATGGTTTCAGACTGTCTGTACAGTGAGTTTCAGCTGACTCTTTGAGGTGAGGTGTAAACCCAGCTGCTCATCAAGCAAGTAAGAAAGGGTTTTTTCCATGTCTTCACTGACTGAAGGGCTGACAAAAGGCAAGTATAGAAAACAATCTGCAGCCATAACTGTGGGGAATATTAATCTAAATGGACATATTTTAGGAATCTTCTGCTGTGGGACAGAGAGAATAAACCAGATGGGGAATGAAGGAGAGGAAATTCAGCGAAACCATGTCAATGGCCCATCTTGAAAGGCCCAGGAAATGTCAAGGCTCATATGTGGCCTCAGAGGTGAGAAGGTAAAAGTAAGGATTAATGTACAGTGAAATGTGAAGAACTTGAAAGAATTTTTGTTCTACCAAGCATTTCCGTACTGCTGAAAGCAGAGTTCAGACATCTTCGTTAAAGGACTGAGAACTGCACTTAGAGGCTTTTATAGAACCATTTTAGAGCAGAAGAGCCTGGCATACTCTGTGCCAGTATGGCTGTATCACAGCCCCATTTACAAGTCAGTGCAGGTGAGCTGCTCTGAAAGAAACCTCTAGTGGAGGACAGTTTAACAGGCACACGCTTTTGCTGAGTTGTCAAAGTTTTATATAAATATGCATTTCATATTTTTACCTCTCAATTTCTAATATGAAGGTAATAAGTGGAACTAATTAGGCTGCTTTTTATGTTCAGCCTTTTTCAGTAGCATGGGAAAGATAAGCTTGAAAGATTCTTGTTAAAGTGACCTCACCAGGTAAAGGTGTTTATTTCTGCTGGTGGAACTGTGTTGCTCTTCTACAGTTCCACCACATTCATTGGTTTGACTGAAGGGTTGGGATCTAAATTTGTCAAAATCCAGATAAATAGAAAAGACGTATGAAAGAAAAAGACAGCTCAAAAATTCATATCAGTAATGCTTACTTATTAGGAATATGACCACCATGGTAAAAAGTAGCAAACTGTAAAGACCAGCAGGCATTCAAGAGATGAGAATCTCCACCTGAGCTCTGTTGGCTGAGAGACCATGGAATAATAGGGGAAACAGGATGTGTGCACAAGCAGTGCTGTTCAGAACCTTACAGGGATGATGGAGTGCATGTCAATCACTTACACGAAGAGCTATAACCTATTTTCCTTATCATATTCACATGCATAAAAAAGTGGAAACTTCATATTTTTTGCAATCTCCAAGTCCAACCTTATTATACAGGGACTGTCACACTGAATAAATCAGAGCTGTTTAAAACCCTGTAGGCTGTTCACACAACTCATAGCCACCTGTTCTTGTGTCTGGTGCCTTTCTGTGACTTGCTGTAAACACAACGTTACTGAGGTCAGCAGCTGCAAGACTTGGTGGAATGGCTGCCCTCAGTTACATGCAGCCACAGTCAGATTATATTACAGCTCACACAGTGGCCTTGCAGGCCCTCAGTGAATAAATGTTCTCTGCAGAAAGCAGCTCTACATTCTGGGACATGGCATTTATAAGGCAGTCACTTATTCCACACTTACTTTTATGTATGAATATATAATCAAGGGAGAAAGGAGCAGAGTGAAGCAGTTTAAAAGCTACAGTAAAAGAATCTGTGCCAGAGGCAGCAGTAAGGCAGCCCTTCCATCTCAGCTTCTGAAGGCTTCATTGTGAACTTAAAGCCTAGGAGAGGGACCACGGCTGTTAAATATCTGCCCACAAGTACTGCATAAACCATTTAGTTCTTAAAAAGTTCATTCCTATCACTGACATTAATTCTGCAGAAAGGATATACTTTTAGGCCACATTTCCACTGAAGAGCTAGCAAAGGAAGTGCTCATACATACCTGCAGTAGAACAGTTGTGTGACAGTTTCCTGAAGCACAACCAACTCAAGTTAAAAACACAATCGCTCTTAAAGAAAGGGACTTAATGGATAATTCTACTCATACCTGAGTTCACTTATAATCTGACACTCACCCTGGAATAAAAAACAAAACAACAAAACCAGCTACCAACCAACCAAACACAAACAACAGGGATCAACCTGCACTAACTTTTTTGTTTGCAGAAAGTGTTACCATCAGATTTCACTCATTTGTGCTAGCTGCTATATGATGAACAGAGCACGGCCTGCACCAATTCCTTGTGCTGTTCTTCATGATAAGAAGCACCTTCTAGAAGATCCTGGTGACACACGAAAGATCCCTTCTTCCTTCCTTGACAAGCAGCTGAGCTCATGTCTCACCTTTCCAGCTGAGCCGTTTAGCACATAAGTGACTGTACGTGGAAGGTTGTATTAGTAAAATATCTTTAGGATGCAAAATTTGGTAATTTAGAAGGAAGAAGGGGGAGTACATATAAGTCTAGCCTGAGAATTCCATGGTAAATATTAGAGATTAAGTATTGTTGGCATATGTTCCATCAATGTCCTTATTGCCTTGCCAAAATATCTAACCAATCTTTATTCCTGTACTGTCTGATCTGGTATGAGTGTTGTGTCCCAGTGCATATGTTAAGGGGTTCTTTGGCATTGTAAAACTGGCAAGTGAATCCAGTCAGATTTATAAGCACTATCTTTCTGACTCCAGAGCATCTGTACACTGTGGGCAGACTGTTCAAAGAACATGTAAACTACTTATGCATCCAAACGGGAAGCGATATCCATGCCAGTTTAGCATGTGGTTTGTGAAATGCAAATTAAAATAAAAGGCTGAAGATTAGTTTCTGGTTCTAAAGCATCCTGGTGAATGCAAAGATATCTGAAAAGTAGTTCTTTGTCATTAGATCCAATCACTGCCTTTCTAGCTATTATTTTATCTAATCTTGAATGATGCATAGAGCTCCATCTTCCTAGGAAGGTTGTTCTAGATCTTTGTTACTCTATTCCTTCTCTGTTTTGCCTTTTTATCACCAGGCAATTTTAACCAATTGCTGGTACCACTCTTATTAGTGAAATTATCAGACAAAATCAGTCCTTTGGAAATACCACTAATAACCTTCCACCAGCCACTAATAACCTTCTACTGTTCTTTCATCATTACTCATTTCTATCTCCTGTGGATAGGTCATTTTATTCAGCTTTTTATTAGAGGCTGGTCTCTCCAGCTTTGCCTACAGTTTTCAACTGACCCAGTATCCAGCACTTCACATATTAACAAAGTTAAGATCTACTGTGTTGACTTTGTCTAGAAAATGCATTATCAGACTACTGCACAATTTGCTTCCAGTCATTTTTTGTTATATTCCATCAATTTCCCCTTACAGCATGCAGACAAAATAACAAGCTTGTGCTTTCCTGAATCATGTTTATTCTCTACTGCAAGTATCAGTACTACTGTTTTCTATTCTTCAGTCATACAGTAGCACTTCTTACTGAAAAGATTCATTAAAAATACACACTGTTGAACACCAGCTTGTATGATAATTCTCCAAAAATTGGTGGAAACTGTGAAAAGCATCTATATCTATTTTCTTGGTATTACCCTCTTGCTTTGCCCTTCCAGTTTGTTTCATAGTCCCATTCTAAAACATAACAAATTATTTATTCTACCAAAAACTTTATGGTGAAGTTTTTACCATCTTTTTGTCCTGCTGTATGGAACCTCCAGTATATTTGTTCTCTTTTCACTTGTATTGATGAAGAACCTTTTATTATTTTAATATTTTTTTCTAATGCTCTCTTCTCCCTGAACTTTTTGACATCTTAAACTAGTATTTATTTACTAACCAGTCTTTAAAGCATTCTTAATATGATTTCTGCTTGTTCTGAAATGCTCTTCTCTACATAGTCAGTCAGCCAGCAGAGCTGTAATCTGCAAATTTTACAGCCTCTGTGTTGTATGGTATATAAATCGTGGACAGTTTTGCATCTATGGACTGGAAAAAAAGACGTAAATCTTTCACCGCATTCGAGTCCTGGTGTCCTAAGACTGATCATTAAAACTGAACAATTCCTCTGGTTTGTCAAAGTTTATCCAATTTTGTCCAGTCAAAATAGACCGCTTTTTTTTTTTTCTACTAAGATTTACTTTATCTTTCCATGCATTTTTTTCCTCTACAAATACAAATTGAATCATTATAATCTTTACTGTTCAATCCAAGATTATTTTCTGCAGCCATTTCTTCCATGACAGCCTTTCTGCTTACCAGTGCCAATAGACAGTGATTCACAGACAGCTTGCCCATCAAAATTAAGGAATCTTCATTAAGTGGTCATCTTTGTTCTGATAAGTTTGGCACTGCAATTCATTGGTTCACATGTGGCTCAGCAGTGTGCTTTAATGTTGAGGGGAGCCAAGAGATAAGAACAATGAATCATCTATTAGAGTACCACTGATTAGGCATTTTGTTGTCAGAAAGACAGTGCATGACTTGGGGTTTTCTTTGTATTTGCATTAACTTCAAAGGTGAAAACAAGTATTTCGAAAGATGTATAACCAATCCAGCTTTCCAAATCTGAAAGTGTATTTTTTTCCCCTCCTTATGAGAGCCAGAAGTGTAATAAAAGTTCATGAATTTATTTTTCATTACAAAATATGGCTTGATTGGCTGAAACATTTCTAAAATACTATTGAATTTCTTAATTTGATAAAAGTGCCTTGTTGGTTATAAATTGATAAATGGTTGAAAGTAGTGATTTAAAGTATTAATAAAAATGTTACTGCATTAATGCTTGCAAACATTTCTACAAAATTTTAATCAGTTTCAGTTCATACACATGCACCCATGATTTTGTTTCTAAAGAACTGACTACTAGTTGTAAATAAGGTGTAAACAAAATATTTCCTCAGAGATCAGTTTACATTAAAGATAAAACAAACATGGTTGAGCTCAGAGAACCTCAGTGAGGCAAATTTTAAATACCACTCAACCACTCGGTAATGTGTAGCTTCACTAGCTGGCAGTCATTAATACACCATCTGTCTACTCTTCTTTTAAACCAGGATGCGCAGGTAAAACAGTATGAGTTAACTTTACAAAAGTTAAGACAACTTTTTTTCCTTTTTAAAAAAAAAAAAAAAAACTGAAAAAAATACTTCTACAGATGCAGGTAAAGATTACTGGAGTCTGATTCTTCATTGTTTTCTTTGGTGTAGCTGTTCAAATCAGGTGCAAAGTGTTAAACCAGCATAATAGCATGTTTTATTCCCTTTGCTATCTCTGCACAGCTCACAGAATGACAGAATTGTAGGGGTTGGAAGCACCTCTGGAGACCATTGAGTCCAACCACCTACTAAAACAGTTCCCTACAGTCAGCTGAGCAGGAAAGCATACAAATGGGTTTTGAATACTTCCAGAGAAGATTTCACAACCTCTCTGGGCAGCCTGTGCCAGTGTTCTGTCACCCTCATAGTAAAGAAGTTCTTCCTCGTGTTTGTATGGAATTTCCTGTGTTCTAGTTTTGCCCATTGCTCTTTGTCCTGTCACTGGGTATCACTGAAAAGAGCCTGGCCCCATCCATTTGACATCTGCCCTTCAGATATTTATAAGTGTTGATAAGATCCCCCCTCAGCCTTCTCTTCTGCAAGCTGGACAGTCCTAGGTCTCTCAGCCTTTCCTCATAAGGAAGATGCTCCAGGCCCCTCATCATCTTTGTGGCCCTCTCCTGCACTCTCTCTAGAAGTTCTTTGTCTTCCTTGAATTGAGGAGACCAGAACTTGTCACAGCGATCCGGATGTGGCCTCACCAGGGCAGAATAGAGGGGAAGGGTACTCCTAGATGTAAGGATTTAGATAACTGAGGTTGTAGGAGATGGGAATGAGTTTAAAAGGTACCTTCTCCTGTGAGTGAGAGGGAGAGCCTGAAAATTAAGAAACAGATTTCTTTAGAGAACTTGGTGGTCAACAGCTACCAAACAGTATCGCATATATTCCACATTAATTTTTGGCAATTGGATTGTAACTAATTCAACAAAATAAAATGAAAATAGAAATTTAAAAATAAAATAAACTCATCAAACGTCAGATAATCTTACACTTGAAGGAAAGATCTATTAATGAGAACATCTGCCTTGCTCTCTCTGCTCTTTGCATCAAGAAAAGTCCCAGCCTAGCATTAGGCTAAATGTGATCCATCTGCCTTTGCAGCCCTCCTTCCATTCCTCTACAACCATGCGTGTTGTGCAGTGTTGCAGCTGAAGATAATCAGGTTAGTACACAAATAAGATTTGATTATTTTTGTTTTACATAGGCTATAAACCTGTCCAATCTGTTTTAAAAATCCTTTCAGTTTTCAATTCACTTAGCTTTCACCAAATTAAATTCCCCACCTGAAATATATAAAGCAACTAGGATTAGAACAAGGGAGTTATTTTTCAACTTGCAAATGCAAAACTCTCCTACTTTCTTGGAGTAATTCTTCATTAGAATTATGTGGATTTAGAACACAGTGTATTGTTTCTCCTCAGGACTGTCCCTGACGTTGTTAATCACCTCTCAACCTAGCATTACTTCAATGGACTGTGTGTGACATTATCCTTCTTTGCAGCTCAGCCATGGTATCTTCCTGGCTGGCACTGGTGAACGGGTTACAAGTATCAGCTGCTGGTTTGGCAGTCAGCTCACTTCAAAGGAACGTTAACTGTAGGGCAATGCATACCTGATAAAATGAGCTAAAAGCGTCAGGGAATCCCTGAGCAGGAGCCTGCTATATTGAAAAAGAGGCAGTATCTAAATAAACTCTAAAAGGTTTCTAGCAGCCAGAATGCAAAGTGGAAGTTGTCTTCCTTTGGAAGTTTACATAATTTAATTTAATCCTTTCTGCGGTGTTCCCCAGCGACTGCTTTAGTTCTTTGATCATAATATGCTAGGACAAATGTCAGGAAATATGAGTCTACAAAGTGATGTAAATCTTGTTCCTTATCGGAGATGTGACTATGAGCATTATCTTCATGATATTTTCTTTCCCATGTATTTATTTCTGCAATGTCTTTTCCAGTTCTAAGATGACAGAGAAAGGGAACAACTTTCAACCTAAAAAATGAAGTTATCTCGTATTCTGACTCTGGTTAAGAGAGTACTTTAGCTGCCATTTCAGGGTGAGGAAAAGCTGTATTAATCTGAATATTATCTGTAAAGATATGTAATAGTGTGGTATTTGTAATAAGATATATCTTTTGGCTTTTATATTGTTTTTCACTTACTTCAGCTTCTTCATCAGCATATGTGATGGGCTCTACAATATGTTTCTGTCTCATAGCTGTGAAATATCATAATACAAACATTGCTATTTCTTTTCTTGCTCTTAAGTAGCTTTTTGGATTTATAAACTATTATTAATTAGAGTGAATGAAAAAAAAACTTGAAAATTATAGATATACATCAACAAGTGCACAGAAATTACCATCAAATAAAACTAGGACACAATGATTTTTGTGTTTCTCTTGAACTTTGTATTAAAAATTACATAGATGTGAGAGAAAAAGAAACTTAGAATATATCTATCCTTGTAGTATATATTTTATACCCATTTGACATTTTATGTGATTACATAGCACAGCTGAAATCTTTACACTAAAAGGGAAAATAATGGTGGAACATAAAAGTCAGAGAACCAAAGAAGAAAGTATTTTGTTACTGCTAATATTTTGGTGTCTGTTAAGTAAGGAATTTTTTTGTTTGTGAAGTCCTCGCTTGCTTTTAATTAATACTGCATTAGTTGTTTTCATAAGAGCATCTGTTTAAGATATTGTTAATAACAATATCTATTTAAGACATTAAGTTTCTAACATTAATTTAATGGAAGATTTCCAGTGGCATCTATTATATGTTCCAGTTAGATTAGTATGATGGTCTTTTAATGGATATTTTAATGGACATTATTAACCAGAATATTATAAAATTAAAGCTGCACTCAGTGGGTTCTTTGAGTTCCTATTGTAATGTTATATGTAGTCCTTGGTTCTGAAAAATAACAGCCTATATATTTTTAATTTAATTCAGTGGCATTTGGCAGGAGCAAAAACATGCATCTGTATGACAGTACTAAAGATAAACAGTGACAGAACTGGAATGTGTCTGGTCTAAAAACTGTCTTGCAATTTTGATTCTGTGGGTGAAACTCTTTCAGAAGGGGCTTCTAAACTTTTTGGTAACTACAGCCATGGTCATGCTTTTTCTTCCCTGCTGATGTGTGTGATGTGTTGGAATTTTTGTAGCAATCAGCTCTGAAAATAATTCGGAGACCACTTCTTTAGAGAACGAAGCACTCTTTTTATAAACTATTTACCATATTTTTCAAAAAACTCATCTTCTCCTGTTAGTTTGCAAAACTACACAGTGGGAGAGCATTGTAAATATCAATTCCAGCTAGGCTACTTCTTCACCAGATTCAAACTGAGAAGCATTGCAAGACTCAGTAGATTGCAGACCTGCCTAGTAAGTTCTTATTTCGGTCAGAAAACATTTTGGTACGCAGGCAGCAGAATTTGAACTTTCTCCGTATTGATTTTCTGTTTGTGAGCCACATTCCTGAAAGTACATATTTTACCCATGGAAAATGTTAATGTTCTTATCAATGAAGAGGGCTGTTGATCATTATCTTCTTATTTCAGCAGCAATTATGATTAATTCCCATTTTCTCTTCTGAACTTCCTCATTCTGTTGTGGAAATGTGGGAGAGAAGACACCTGCCATACACTTAAAAAACTCAGATACAAGTGTCTTGTATAACCAGTTAGTTGACATTTTGAATATGTCTTTATCATTTACATTTGGGTGAACTTTTTCCTGGAATTCTCTGTTTTTGAGTGCTACATAACCAGCCCTCCCCAAAGCATTGCATAACACTGCACGATTAGCAGAAAATTTTCTTTATACCAAATGATTTAAATTGCCACCATGTTTTTTTCTGAAATCCTAATGATCTTATTTGCACTGAAAATTGACATTTTACAGAACAGACAGAGCTGGCAGATCTAACGGGATTTCTCATTGGCTTTGTCTCCAAGTGTAAATCCAGCCTTCACTGAAGAAGGACCAGCCATCTCTTTCCCATCTCTCAGAATGCTTTGTCAAGATGTTCAAATGAAAATCTTTACTTTTCACGTAGCTCTTTTGCTGTCTGCCCATATCCATCTGGTACTTTGTGATAAGGTCATGCCCATATGCCGCTATCAGGTGAACAAATGATGTATGCATGTGGACCTGTGCACTTTAGAAAATGCGCATTTAGAAAATAGGTAAGCAAGTAACAAACTAATGAAGTTATAGCATAGAAGTTGCAAGGCAAACATATAGATCAAAAAGATAAATGGTTTTGTTGTGCTTTGCAAAAAGTCAGCCTTTTATAGGTATGTCTTAAGCTAATGTGCCTAAAATAATTCTTTGACAAGTGGGAGGACCATTTTTCCCATAACAGTGATCTTTACACTGCATTCTCTAATGTGCAGAAAAGCATGTGTTAAAAGAACCTGACAGGAGGTTCTTCTAAGAAAAGAAGATGCTTTTATTTATAATCTCTAGAAATCCCGAAATGCAACGGGGTACCAACATACTTGAAAGCAGACTTTATAATAATATGAGAAAAAGATGTGAATGTCTGCTGTGCTGAGCTGGTTTGATTATACAGTAAAACTCTTTAAAAACTGAATTTAACATCTCTTTGGAGAGAAGAAGGCAAGTGAAAATGGGCCTTCATAATAGGCCTCTGTGAGACAGGGAGAAGCTGGTTGCCACACGTGCCAGTTTGCCTGTGCTTTTCATTTTAGTTTGGATGAAAATAGCTCAGACTTGTAAACCAAGGGAGAGAATGAAAAAAGAAAAAAAAACACAGAGTTCAGCATTTCGAACAGATAATGAACTTCTAAATTTCCATTTACCAGCCTTTTCCCTTAAGAAAAGAAAAATTGCTTCAGGCAAGTTCTGTTGCCTGTCTCATCTGCAGGCAAGTCCTCCATCTTCCTTCCCTTCTCTACTTTCCAGCCTTGGACCTGAGGATAGCGCTGGGACAAGGGAGTTGGAGACCCTACGTCTCCCCAGGTCCCTCTCCAAGTTCCTCGTCTCCATCTCTGGGACCTGACTAATATCTCTGCAATGCTATGGTCAGTGGTAATGTAGAGCTTCACAGAAGCGCCAGTTGGCATAAAAAATCCTGTTCAAAAAAGCTCTTGATGTTATCTGCTTACTAGAAAGGAGTGGGTCTATTGAAACTGAGAGATGGTTCCTGTGTCCTGGTTTCAGCTGAGACAGTTGATTTTCTTCATAGTGTCTGATGTGATGCTATGTTTTGTCTTTAGCAGAAAAACAATGTTGTTAGCTCACCAATGTTTTAGTTTATGCTGAGCAGTGCTGCACAGAGCCAAGGACATTTCATCTTCTCATACTGCCCTGCCAGTGAAGGGGCTGGAGGGGATACAAGAAGCTGGGAGGAGACCAAAGCAGGACATTTGATCTAAACTGGCCAAAGGGACATTCCGTACCATATGGTGTCATGTTGAACAACAGTACTGGAGGATTTGGCCAGGATGTGGGGGTGCCGCTGCTCAGAAAGTGGCTGGGCATTGGTCAGCAGGTGTTGAGCATTTGTGTTGTTTTGTATATCACTTGCTTTGTAAATAAATATATATGCTATCATTACTATTATTCCTCTTTTTCTTTTCTGAGTAAATAGTCTTTAACTCTACCTGCAAGTTCTACCTTTTTTTCCCAATCCTCTACCCCATCCCACTGCAGCGGTGGAGCAGTGGGCGAACAGGTGTGTGGTACTGAGCTGCTGCCGGGTTAAACAACAGCATCCTGGAACTACCATATCATTTAGGACAGTCAGGAGAACATGAGGGCCAGGTACAAGTGCCCTCTCTGTATGGCATGGATGAAGATGAATCCCTCATATTCAGGACTTGTTTAAATGAAAAATATTGGTTGGGTAGAGGATGCTGACTTCTTGGCTTGCAGAGCAGGACACTCGCCTGAAATGCAGATGACCCAGATCCAATTTTAATTTCCAATTCCAGTTCCAATTTGGATGGAAGTAGGACTTGAACTTGCAGCCTCAATTCCCAAGTGAACGCCAGTGACTTAAAACCTAGTAGCTAGAAGAGCTCCCGGGATTTTTTAATTTTAATTTTGTTACAGAGTTTCCAAATTGGAGCCCATAATTGCTTTCAGCTGTAGTTTCATTGAAACAAATATATTCCTATAGAATGTGATTTAAAACAGATTGGCATTTTCTGCCAACATCACTGAATCAAGAATATTTTGGGGAGCTACACTAGAGAAAAAAACTATTTAAAAGAAGACAAATAGTGAGGGTAAAAGAAGAAAATGGCAGGCGATCAGAGAAAAAGGTAGATAAGCCAAAATTAAGCCCTGCTTGGAAGGGAAACAAAAACTTGTCTTCCATTTTAAAAATATCTCAGAAGCATTCCTGGTTTGATGTCTGTCCTGCTTACAATCATCAGGCCAAAAGACTTCCTGCTAACCAGTGAGAATCAAGTCAGTGATGGATCCTCTTATTAATTCACCAAGTTATCAGAGTCAATTTTGAATCTAGAAAGCTCTACTAACAGCCAAACAAACATCCCCAGAGCCCACTTTAGAATCAAGACCCTTGACACCTATTGTAGCCAGTAAGGCTTTCTTTTCTGGCTTTTTCCTCACCTTTTTCCTTTTATAGTTTCTAAAGTAAAGTTTTCTTATACAAGTGCCCTTTAGTTTTATATACTGCCCTTAGGCAGAACAGGATTCTTCTTTATTGCACTGGCATTGTTTTGTCCAGAAGACTCAAAATCATTCATCAAGGAGACAAACCTCTTGCTTTGTTCCTTTGAGCTGCTGTATTGATGCATTTATTTCCTCAGAATAACTGATGTACTTTCTTGAGAAAAACACCTTATTTGAGAGAAGACTACTGCATTCCAGTAGTCTTAGAGCTAAAGAGGTTAAATTTGTTAACCATGAGGTTAACACCTGATCTTGCCTGACTTCTAACTCTGAGATCTCATGGGCTGAATGCCAAACTGCCTTCCTGTGAAGTGTGTAGGATGGTAGTCACGTCCTACTTCAACTGTAAACAGTGCTATGATGTTCTACCACTGTAAAAAAAAGATGTAAGGATTCTTTTATCACTTGGAGATAGTCAGGGTCCAGTTTAACTCAGAAAACTTGTGGCAAAGTGAAATGATTGCTTAGGTAGCACAAAGGCCAAGAGGTTAATTACCATTATGGATATGTGCAAACCTCAGGACTGGAAAATATCGGTAGTCTTAGTCAATTGTTTTTCACAGATTCTGTGTATACTCCTTAGAAAGGCACAAATTCTACACCCAATTAACATGATATTAAATCAAATAGCTAAAGGCATAAGAATAGGCCATTAAACTAGTAAGGAAAACCTCAAACCAGGAAAAGCCCTGAAGCTGTAGAGGTCCAGAAAGCATGTTACTGTGATGTAACATGAAAGTTATAGAAGTAAATCTTATGCGAAAGCTGATAGGTAATTTGACACAAGAATAAAAAATGAGCCTTCTGTTGTGCAATAAAGTTAATGACTTTATCTTTTCATATAAAGCAATTCCATCAGTTCAGCATATGCCAGAATGTGTGGCACATTCACGACAAAGTGTGCAAAGCTGCCACACCTATGCAAATCCAGGCTGGTAGATGGTGACGCTACAGTAGAGGAAAAGGCATCCCCTGGGAAAGCCACCTGGGAAATTTCCAGAATATGCAGTCATCCTGATTATCAGATGAAATCCTCTTATTCAGATTTTGCCTGCTGAAACTGTGGTATCTGATCATACTATTAGTTTTACTTCTGTGGGATGATATTTTGGAAAGAGAAGAATGGGTTTTTTGACTGTTCAAGGCAGATGCTACTACTGTTACCACTTTCCAGTAACTCTCTGTTTTGTTTAGAACCTGTCATAGCTTTTAATAGGATATTAGAATACTGACTCAGTCAGTGTTTACCTTAAAATAATGAATAGAAGCACAGGAAACAGATATTATATGTTGTTGGTGCAGACATATATTCCAGTGCAAATAAATTTCTGTATATTGGCATTGCAACTGGATTGCACAGGATTTGAGGATCCTTAGTATTGCCAATTGCAACAATTCAAACAAAAGATAACAAATCCTAAATCCCAAAAGTCTTGCTTTAAAATGACATATAAAAACAATATGAATATGTGTATCATATTTGTTCCTGTACTATTTGGTACTTGGGTGGGTTACGGTTTTTTTTAGGCTTTACTGTGTGATGTTTTTAAGCTAGCCACAAATGTAAAACAAGTGAAAAATAACTCTGAAAAGTTCCTGAAATCCTGAGGCTCAGAGTGGAGCTGTAGAAAGAGTGCTGAATGTCAAGATAAATTGAGTAGACTGAAGTCAAATTTTGATTTTCACATGGTGTTTTTACTACGCATAAATTACGATATCAATTTGCACCATTTTTTAAGAACTGTGAAACTGAAATAAAGCAAATAAATGAAATGTGGTATACTATTTTTAATTTGGAATGCAGTTTAAACTTCATGACTCATCTCTTATTGCTTCATTCCCCAAAACTTGTTTTCAAAACAACTTACCTTCTGAAATGATAGCATGTATGTTTTGAGGAACAGTCACTATTAAACTGGCTTGCAAATTTTGACTGGGAAAAAGAGAGTCTCTGAATTTTGTAAATAAATATCCAGTTGCCTATCTGTCAGCTATATTACATTGATTCTGCCATTTCTTCTTCTGATTTGAAAGGGAAAAATCTACTTTAAAATACAAGCAGACTGACTTCCAAACTGCAAGTTTTGAATTATTTAAAAATAAAAATAGCAGAAGACTGAAATCATGGTGAAATCAGAGAGAAGGAGATCTGCAAAATAAACATCAGAAACACATGGATGCCAATGCAAAACAGTTATGCTAAGCATGTTCTAGTGATATGACTGGCATTTTAATAACAGAAAACATCTGAGAGTTAGTATATGAGCAGGATGTTATATGGTTCCAGCCCAACTTAGGAGCTCCTGACAGCTGCTGAGAGAGGCTTCATGCAAATCAGTTTTTAAAACTGAGTCTTTTCTGATTGGTATTCATGTTATATCCATTACAACATACTGCTTGAGGCAGGCACAGCCCTGATGTGAATGTGATTTCTGAGCCTCTCACCCAATACACTGGGTGCTGGAGTGGGGTCAGACTTGCTCTTCCAAGTCCAGGAAGAGCAGAATGCTCTGTTGCCTGGAGCGCTGCCTAAAACCCACAATCCTGAACTCAATAAAACAGTTCCAATCTGGCACAGACAGCTGTAGCACGGAAACATGGATCCAGCAGCTTCAGTGCCATCCTCCTCCACCTCTACCACCTCACATTCCAGCACAGTGACACTGGGAATCTGCCATTTCCAAATATCTTTCTTAAATTATTCAGAGACTCGGAATCAATAAGAGCACCGTGGATCTCAACTCTTAGGTAAATTTGACCCTATGTAAAAGCGTAGCTCTGTGTCCCACCGCATGATGACTTTTCTCTAAGCTGTGTTTAGAACACAGGTCCCGGATATTCCTTAGTTTTAGCAGAAAACTGGTTCAGACAAGGAAACAGCCAACCTGACTCTCTGAGATGTGAAAACAAGTGAAACCATGTTTAGAACTTCAGAAGCTTTTTGCTTCTACAAGCAGAGCTTCTGTGCTTATCTACATTGGGCCTAGTTTGGGCTTTAAGAAAAAGTGGTAAATTCACTTTAAAGCAAACGCTAATAACACAAAGATAACTTTTATTTCATTTTTAATATAAGCATTATTTTAAAGGTGAATGATGCACCAACAGGAACATGTCAAGGAAATAAAAAGAAAAAAAGAAAATTTCTAGAAAGAAATCTGAGATTCAGCAGCTTCTTAGTTGACATTATATTGCATTGCTAGAATACAGTATTCAAGTAAAGGGCCAATATTTTTGAGGTCAATGCCATCAAGTGAATATGTAAAGAACCAGAAGCCAATTAAGATATTTAAGAAAAGAGTTGAATCTGAGAATTTAGGATAGTCAAAGATCAAACTAGTTTCACAGTCCTAAATTAGTTCTAATTGGAGAAGTATGGATTCTATTAAACCCATCTAAAGACCATTAAAATGCCAGAATGGAAAACAATAATTGCATGTTCCAAAATTGCCAGTTGTCTTGTAAGCAATAGGTTTTGAAGAGTTTAGTAATGAAAAATTTTGGCTAAATAATGGAATCTGAATAGAGTAAATCATATACAGGAAGTCTAGTTCAAATGCAATTTATGAGGGCTTCTCCAAAAGTGATGCCTCATATTTTATTATGTTGGCCCACAACAGCAGAGGTGGATGTTAGTGGTATGGCAGTAGAGGTTGAACCCTCCCACCAGTATCCCATTACATTTTGTTGCAGTGCAACAAATGGCAGCAGAGGGGCAGTCTGACAAAATGGTGACATGGAACTGCAGATGAAGCAAAGGTATGTCATTGAATTCTTGCATTTCCTGCTGGAAACTATTGCACCCATTGACATTCATTGATGCTTGCTGAATGCTTCTGGAGACCAAACAGTGGATGTGAGCACAGTGAGGTCGTGCAGGGTGTGTTTCAGCAGTGGTGACAATGGGTCACCTCTGCTGGTGCAGATTTTTACATGCGGGGTATGCAGGTTCTTGTTCATCACTGATGAAAATACATAGTTAATAGTGGTGACTGTGTTGATAAACAGTGTTTTGTAGCTGAGACCTTGCTCTGTCAAATAGTGTTATGGTGCTTCTTGTACCTATTGTAATTTATACATGGAAATAAATTGGAGACATTACTATTGGACTGACCTACATAAATATTATATGCGGTGTTCGGGAAGGAAAAAAATGAGCAAAATGATGTTAAATACAAACAAGACATGGAAACTAAATGATATTAATAAAAAGTACTCTCACAGCCAAACACATCTCTCAGACTATGATGAACAAAGGCCAGAAAATACTTGAAGTATAAAGGTACCTCCATTTACATGGCGATATCCACATATACACAATTAAAACAGATATGGGATCAGTTACGAAGAACCAGAAAGAGACCTGGTCATCAGCAGTCTCACGCTTTAGATTATCTGGGCTTTCCTACCACGATCTCCATTTTATAAATTCTAAGTCACAAATGTCCCAGATTCCTGTCATATCTTTAGAGAGATCTTGGTACTCTGTTATCAGCATAGTCACATGTCAGTGCAATAGATTACATGACTCAAATCAGAATATACTTCTGAAAATCTTCCCAGAAGTCTACAGTAGAGAATTCTCACTCTCCTACTTTAGGACTATAATGTTATACAATGCATTAGAGGCTGAAGGCACAGAGCAAAGGGAGGGTTTAATTACAGTTCCTATGTGGAACATTATAAATATTATGTTAGGGATACAGAAGTCAAGATAAGAAACCAAAACTGAAAAAAAATACTGATGAAAAAAATCATTTTAGAAATGACATCCTGAGGCAGAGGATATTGATGAATAGTAATAATATTCAGTGTCGGATAGTGCTGATGGCTCCAGCAAGAACTGCAGAGATTATGTTTATCATGATACTAGTCACTTTTCTGTGGCTTATTAGGTGAACAGAGTCAGTCAGCCCTCCAATTCTGTCTCAAGTCGTATGATCCAAAGACAAAGATTACTCTGTTATACTTCCTCCCATGCATTTAATTTGTTCATTTTTTTAAGTTGAAGAATAAATATACACAATCTTCTGGGAGACAGAGGAACTATAGAAGGAACTGTTACTGAAATTGTATTAAAAATGTAGTTCTAGAAAGTGAGACTGTTGCATATTTTAAGGTTGCTCCAGGGTATTCCAGCAACCTCTTGAAGTTAAAAAGAATAATATCGGAAGAGCCTTTTTCATCTTTTTCCAGACAGCACTAAACTCCTTTCAACTCCAAAACAATCTTCTAACTCACAGTATGTTCTCATGCTATTAAAAGAATCTTTTCATTGCTATACTAGCTTTACTACTGTTATACTAGCTTTACTACTTTATTTACTTTAGTATTGATATTTTACTTTATAGACTTCTTTATTTTTACTAAACATACTACTTTTATTTTACTCATATTACTTTACTTTCATTTTTACTACCTCTATACTAGCTGTGCTGCTACAATAGTAGCTTTACTGCCTTTGTAGTAGAAGTAAGCATATTAGAAAGCATAACACTTCACTGTAGAAAATTCAGGTACCACCCTCCCACTTCAGCATGAATCTGTGCATGACAGCTTGGAAAGGAAGTTTGCAGTGTATGATGAGAAGGTAGACAGAAAAAGCAAGGAAGAGATGCAGTGGTATCTATTTCAAGGTTGGATTATTTGAATGAACATGCAAAGAATGAGTACAGATCTAGATCTGCAACAAGTTATCCATCTATAAATACATTTGTAGAGGTGATACATGGACTAATTTTGTACTGCTGCTGGAAGCAGTGCCTTGATGCACGCTGAAGTTTCCATCCAAGGCATGCACACCAGTTGCTACCACACTGCTGCCATCTGCAGAATGCATCAAGAAGGCATGGCATGTCTCACATTGGTTTCACATGTCTATAAAATCTTAATCCTTGCAAATAATTATAAACCATTATTTTGCATTCACTGTCACTCAGTAGCTGTTTCAAACACACACTGTGACTATCCCAGGCAGTGAAGTGCTTTCTGTCTCCCAAAAGCCTCAGGCACAGATCACCCCAGCCACACTGAGTTTCCTGTCAGTGGTCATTCATTTCCACTTCTCCACCAGGACAACTGGGAGAGAATCTGTTAAGGACGCCCAGAGGGGTGGATTGGGTCATGGCAAAGGTCTAGTCATTGCTGACTGGCAACTTTGAACAAATGATATTAATTGCAGCTAGTGGAGCTACATCCCCTTCTAGGCTGGGAATGGCTGAAAGCAGGTTTTCAGGATGACATTGCATTTCAGGATGAGAATAATCACATATGCCCAGTATATGGCATACTACTCTGAAGCTCCTGATTCTAGGAGCTATTTTGAGTCATCACTCCTTCAGGGTTAGTCATTTCTGGTCATTAGTTTGGACTGGGAAAATCTGCTGTCAGGATAATAGAGTAATAGACTTGAATGGTTTCAGAGGAATTCCTATTCCTATTCTCCTCACATACAAGGTACCACACAGATTCCTCAACTTTTTGGAGCTATAAAGGGTGCTCCTATCATCAGCTGATCACCACTCTAGGAGATACAACCTCAAAACAAGAGAGAAGGATATACCTCTTATACTGTAGACCTTTTGTCACTTATATAGGCTGCATAACTAACTACAAAGGGCAGGATTCTAATTGCATACCTGCAATTTGTACCCATTGTGTGGGAGAAAAATAGCAACCCTAATAAATCATACATCAGCAATATTGATTGTACTAGGTACTGACTTGTTTGGACTCCTATAGCTTTTTGAGGACTAAGGACTCTCCTGTCATAGCATGCCCCAGCAGGACAGGTCCCTCCATTTAACACTCCTGTCCAACACAGCAACGGGCAGCGGATATAGATCCCATTAAATAGCTGTTCAGCTATCATCTGTACATGTGCAACATAACTGGAGACTTCAGCAGGCCTAATACTAACTCCTTGACTCCAATAACAACAAATACCATTCCCTTCTTAATATTCTTTTCAAGTGCCAGCTATTCTGTGCCCCTGACACTCTCATCTCAGAAAAGGCTGCATAAACCCAAACGTGGCCAGAGCAATACTGGCTCAGCCTGAGAGGTGAGTGTGAGGGCACAGGCTGAGGCAGAGATAGTGACAGATGACCTGCATGGGAGCATCTGCTGAACAAAATGACTGCAAACATATCTTGGTCACACCAACCAAAGAGGTAACTGTCAGGACAAGACAGCATTGTGTTCTTTGGTGTACATCATGCAATTTCAAAACTAGAGCATAGCTATAAAATCTTAATGGAACTGAGCCTCTGGCAAGCTGGTTAGGAGCTGTTGTACTGAACAGGGATGATTGCAGCCCCTCAGAGGTTGGCTTATAGCCACCCTGAAAACCATTTCAGGAAGCTACCCCAGTTCTGGCTGGTTCTGACTAAGGATGGGCAAGAACATATGCAGCCTTTTGGTTGTTCAATTTATAGCTATAATTCAGACATAAACATTTTCAGCACGTCCTTGCAGCAAAGAAGACTGACTGCATCTTTGGCTGTGTCAGCAAGAGAAAAGTCGTCAGGTCAAGGGAAGAAGTCCTCCCTTTCTATGCAGTACTTGAATGACCACATCAGGAGTGCTGCATCAGTTCTGGGCACTGCTGTACGAGGAAGACACTGACATCCCAGACTGAGGTCATTGGAGGGCCACCTAGATGGTGGTGGAACTTTCTTTCTTCCAGACACTCAGAAGTTGACTGGACAAAGCCCTGAGCAACCTGTTCTATTCGGTCCTATTTTGAGCATGTGGTTAGATCAGATGACTCCTAAAGGTGCCTCCCAACCCAAGTTATTTTATAATCCTATGACTAGACTTTACTAGCAGCAAATTTTGAAGGCTGAAATTAGCACATAAATACCTCAAACCATTGTTCTCATCTAGCTCTCTAACCAGAACCAGAAACAGGAACCAAACCCTAAATGGATGCTCTGCATAGGTATGGCAGCATGGATTAGATATCCTTGCACAGGGGTATATAGGTTGCTGGGATCCCTTTGGAGGACTATAAGCTGGACACACATGGTACGGTGCATCCATGGTGAAATAAGCCAAAACACTTCAAAAGTACTAGCTAGTCTCTGTACTCATGCTATGAGATGCCTCCAAATGTGTTCACCAAGTTATAGGCAATACAAAAAGTCAGTGGCAAAACCTGGGAGTGCAACAGCATGACAGTATTGAAATAGGTACGATAAGTTTAACTGGAACATTTCTCATGTCTGATCATCACTAGAGGGTCAGTGCTGTTTTTCAGGGCTGCTCTGCTGACAGTAAAACAAGAGTTCCAACTGCAGACAGAGGTGAATCTATTGCCATTTTGACTTCTGTAATCTATTTCAGCTCAGCCTGAAGAGTAAAGTGTGTCACAGTAAATGAGACACTAGATTGTAATTAAACTGGCAATTAAACTGTAAATAACTTCAGCAAATAACCTTTTTTTGTTCAAAGAAAACTGCCAAGGTTTTTTTAGAAGTGACTGCAAGAAAAATCAAACAAATTCTATTTGAATTCAAGCACAGGGGAATATAATAGAAATCTTTCTTGAAAAAGTCAAAACATTTTTATTAACCCATGTAACAAAAAAAAATGGCATGACCATTTTCCTTTAAAAAACCAGTTTGGCCAGACATAAAGCTTATTAACTTTCAGGGGAACAATCAAAGTGAAGGATTCATTTAAAAACAAAACAGAACAAAACAAAACAAACCGCGCACAAAAAAGACCCCAAAACCCACAAAAACAATCACCCCTCCAAAAAAAGAAAAAGGGAAAAGGAAAAGGAAAGAAAGAAAATACCTTGAACAAGCCTGTTTAAATTGTGGAAGAATGACTGATGATTATAATGATTATAATGCCTTTATGTGATTATGGTGGAGAAAGTGTGTGTCATAGGTTCCAGCAGAAGGAAAAAAGTTCAGGCACGAAGGAGAGCACTGTAAGTCTCAGAGTAACTAGGCTCTCATCTTCAGAAGGAACATTTTAATTGAGAATTCCAACATCAAAAATCACCACTTCTTTGAAAATCTGCACTTAAGGACAAGAAGATATTGGTCAAAATCCTTAAACTAATTAGTACCAAACATTCCTCTGGGCTGAACTTTTCCCTGGGATTAAATTACAGAGCTTAAAGTAGCAAGATCTCAGCCTGATCCCAGTATGAGCAAGGATGAGCTCCTAGTGATGAGAATCTTTATATTCTATCACCTCTGTCCTACATTTCTTTGAGTCTTCTAAAATTCATTTTATTTTTCTCTTCTCTCCGTTAAGTAACATACCTGACTAGGTACTTGTGTTCACATACAAACAAGAACTCAAAAAAAAAAAAGCAATGGCTTAGTGAGTTTTCCATTACTTAGCAGGGAACGATGTGCTGTCATACTTCATCATCAGTCATAACTCTGTTTTACCTTCATCTTTAAGATAGAAGGACCAATCCAATTTGTTGCAGAAGCAGGTTTAATGTCAAGAGTGAAGAGAATGATTGTGATTGTCCAGACCATTTCACACTTTGGATTAGCAATGCTATCACAAAATATTTTCTTGGGTGAACAGGAAGGACAGAAAAGAAGGAAACTAAGAAGGCTGGTAACTAAGAAGGTCAAAAGCAGAAAGCTAGGAAGGTGATAGGGGATTCTCTTTCATGGATTTACAAGCACCTGAGGAAGATGGTACTGCCACAGACTAAGAACTACTCAGTAAGGACGAAACCATGTCCCCAGTGTGCTATTGGAGTCTGTTCCCTTCAAGCTTCATATTTAAACTCAGGACTTGAATTAAAATTATTCCATGCTACATTAACTTCTTTGGGTCTCTAAGATAGCTTGATTTATAGAAGACAGCAGTTATACTTTTAAGACAGAAGATGCACTACAGATTTATCTGTGTAACTGTGAGGAGAATTAGGTTCACTTGGTAGGATTAGGTTTTATTTTGTCTAAGTTTTTTAAAAAAAACAAGAAAGTTCTTGTAAAAAAATTAACATTTTATAATGATTAAAAATTCAGGTTTGACTTGAATAAATATCTATCAGGGTTTGCAGAAGTGACATTACCACTGACCTTATCATCTTAACAACACAATTACAGTCAGAGAGCTCTACTCCCTTCTGCTCTTGTGGTTTGAAGGCTATGGCATATACTATAGAAAAAGCAATGTGAGAAACAAAACAAGCATTTTAGTTTGCAAACAAAATGGTGCTGACAGACAGAATTGCCGGAGGTAACTAGTTTACTGTATTGCTTTTAGGCTAAAACATAGCTATGGAGAAACTCAAATTAAAAATCCTTCTCTCCTAATTGTATTAATGAGATATAATTTCCAGTTCATTTAACCATGTGTTTTGCAAGCCTTTATGTCAAAGAGTAGTCTAAACATCAGAACTATGAAGAGACTGCATTTCTGTAAAGGAAATAAATACATTTTTTAAAAAGGACAGAAAATATTATGAAACGGTGACTGCTGTAAAAAAAAAAAAGAAATCCTGACATTTTTATGGTTTAGGATTTAAACTATAAATACTAGGATAATTTCACTGTGCCTTTGAATGAAATGACTGTGTGAACTAAATGCAAACGAACTCCTTTGAGAATTTACTTATCAGTGTACTGATATTATAATGTACTTTCTGAAATTTAAAATATGTTGACTAGCTTTGTACCCTAGTAACTCTCCTGCTTTTTTTCTTCACATTAATGTTCCTGGAAAACTCTGAACAACTGAATGGTAACCCTTGTCATGCTTCAGGGCTGGGCTGGCTCTTTGGTAGTTCTTTCTTGTGTGTCTTCTGCATGATATAGATCTTGTGGAGATCTCAAATTAGAGACATCAAGTTCAGGAAGCTTGAATCCATGTTTTCACCTACATCTCAGTGGTATCTTCTATATATGGTATCTTCTATGTACTCTCACCCGTACTCTGTTCTCGGGGTGGTGTTAACATAAACATATTTGCATAGCCAACTCATCTGAGACTTTCAAAACTGAATTGATATCATTCTTATTTTGTATTGGAGATCATGGAATGACAGGGATGTCTATTATGTGTATCATAACAATTTGAAAAGACCTTTCTTGATGTCTCAGGTGTAATATGGACAGCCATCACATAGAATCCCAGAATGGCTGAGGTTAGCAGGGCCCTCCAGATCCATCTGGTACAACCCCTGCTCAGCAGGGACACCCAGAGCAGGTTGCCCAGGCCCATGTCCAGGCAGCTTTTGAAGCTCTCTAAGATCTCCAAGATTCATCTATGCCTCTGGGTAAACTATTCCACTGCTCTGTTATACATAAAGTGTTTCCCGAAATTTAGGTGGAACTTCCTGTGTTCCAGTTTGTGCCCACTGCCTCTTGTTCTGGCACTGAGCTCCATTGAATATAGCTGGCTTCATCTTCTTTGCACCCTATATTCAGGTATTTACAGACATCAGTAAGATCCCCCCTGAACTTCCACATCTTCGGGCTGAAAACACAGCTCTTTTTTGGTGATTTGTGAAGGTCAGCTTCTCAAAATTAAATTAGAAATCCCACTTCCCATTCTTTTTATTAAGCAGTCATCCATATGATGCATATGGTCACCAGTGATAAAAAATTTTACACTGGGGATGCCATAATGCTCACCACCATAGAGTAAGATTGGAGATTAATAATGCCTCGGCACTCTGGAAGTCATGGTTCAGTTGTTCTTCATTTTATAGAGTAGATTGTGCCTGAAGGTGAAACCAGGACTTCAGTCCTCTTCGTCCTACCTGCACTGAAAATACTGTTTGTCTGGAGTACCACTCTGAGCACCACTTGGGAGAAAACTGATTTTCAAAGTGAGGAAGAATAGGGAAGTGTGGCTGTCAACCCAAAACAGAATCCCTGAACTAGGGGCACCATCTACAGGGGAACAGACTGACACTGACTCAGATCTGTCCTTGCATTCACAGCTGACATCTCTGCAAAACACATGCAGGTTGATTTGACTACCCTTGAACTCTCTTGTAAGAGAATATTTCCATTTTCATTTATACCACTGCAGTGTCCAGGAGCCCTGGGCAGAAACCAGGAGCATTCAGTGTTAGCTGCTATAGAAATGCAGATTAAAAGAGAACATCTCCAGCTAAAACAACTCAGAGGAAGCAGCAGCAGATGTGTACAGATCAAACACAAGGAAACAATGAAATCAAAATGACACACTGAGACAAATATCTGTCAGTGGACTAACAAGTGATTTGATTTTATCCTTTGAATTTTAGCTAGGATTAAAAAAAAAACAACAACAAAAAACGACACTTTTCTCTCCAGATAGCCAACTCACAACATCACACATTGCTCCAAAAATCATCTTCAAAATATACTTCATATGACATGTGCTTTTATTAGTTACATATAGTTAAGAAGTTACTCCAGTATTTATTTGTTGTACTGAAGGTTAATGCTCACCTTTGGGACTTGGATTTCTAACTTTGCTTTCACGTTTCATGTTCTCCTAATGCAGATTTGGCTTCCTGATTAAGAATGTGCCTTCTAAATACATTAGCATCACCTAGTATATACTGTGGAAATATTACTGAACTCTGTGGGATGACAGTGTCCTAAAGTGGGATTCCAAGATTTTAATTTTCAGCTGTTCATGCCAGCCCTTGGATGCCTGTCAACTTGGAATATAAACAATAAAGAGTGGGTGTTTCATCTGCTAAGATGAGAAGTTTCAGACATCTGTGCTTGAACTCATGCAATCAGAACATGTTTAAATACTGTCCCATTCCCCTAAGCAAAAGCTAATTCCTTTGTCTTTAGATTTAAAATGAAAAACTTCAGAAAAGGCCAAAACAAAGGAAAAATAGGAAGAAAATAACGTGGCAATGATGTAAAAAGCAAAAATGACTGTCAGTTAAAAATAGGTAGCTGTGATCTTGGACAACACAGGTTGGTGAATAATTTCACCACAATGACACAATTCAATTCCCGTTAGTTTATGGTTCTAAATTCTGCCTGATAAGTAAATTAACTGCCATCAATACCATTGACTCATTCACCTCCTGCTGATTTGCCCTCAGGATTTGCCTGACTTCCCAGCTTGTACATCTGATTGTGGTAGTGGTGATACTTGGTCACAAAACAGCTGATGTACAAAAGGAAACCGATGGCAGCTTGGGCCCAAAGCCAGAGCACTGATTGCTGTTTTTGGTATGCTACTAGTGCTGTCCTTCCTGAATTTGCCTCAGTTCAGTGGCTGCCATTCTAGTACCTGCTCTTTATATGCCATAAAACTTGCCAGGACAGGCCTGAGATTACTTCAGTTTCATTGACTTTGGCCCAGGCTTCTTCCTTGTTTATAGAGCAAATGGGAGTCTTTTACTTTCAAAACCTAGCTTTTACAGCTCATATTGTTTTCTAATCTTGAGCTTTTATCTTGAAGCCATAGTATACAGAGAATGGAAAATAGAAATTGCAAAAGGCAAACATTGTACCATTTCTGCTCTTGCTTTTTTATTCAAATTCTTCCCAGATGCTCCTGTACCTCTGGCTCAGTCAAAGTCTAAATTAAAAACAAGGAATATGAAGGATGATTCAGAGTCAGTTTCTTTGTTTGTACTTATCAGGGTTCCTGATAGAACTTCCAAATGGTAGACACTATTTAAGATTCTGTTTTGATGCACATTAAAAAATAGAATAGATCTTGGTTTTGGAACACAATTTTGTCTGGTTTTGCATATTTCTCCTTTTTTCTCATGACAGAACACCTTTCCTGAATGCAACTGTGGAAGACATAAAAATAGTAACAATAAATACACAAAGGTTGTTCTGAAAGCAGTACCTCCTATTTTATTACGTTGGTGGATGGTGGTGTTATGGTAGCAGAGATTGAACCTGCCTGCCAGTATTCCATTACATTTTGTTGCCATGTGACAGAAGGCAGCAAAGGGGCAGTCTGACAAAATGCCATCTGACATGGAAGTGCATATGAATTCCTCCATGTGTGAAAACTGACGCTCATTGACATTCACTGACAATTGCTGAATGCTTATAGAGATCCGACAGCGGACATGAGCACAGTGAGATGGTGGGTGGTGTGTTTCAGCAGGAAACAGTGACATGAAATATAAGCCATGTTCTGGACAGCTATGCACAGTGTCTCAATCAGCTCATCTGTGTGAATCAGGAGAACAACCAGGGAACTGTGTATGGAGCTTCAATGCATTGGAAATTATGGTGGTAGCGCTGAAATACTGCAAAGCTTGTGCCAGGTGGGTCCCACGAATGCTCAAACAGGAACAGAAAGAACACCATATGCACCTATTGAAGAAACACGAGGCTGAAACAGTTTCCTGGATTGCATCATTACTGGTGATGAGACATAGTGTCACCGTTACAAGGTGGAGTCAAAACAGCAGTCCGTGGAGTGGTGATGTAAATTCCTCATCAAAAAAAATTCAAGATGCAGATCTCAGCAGATAAAGTGATGTGCACTGTCTTTTGGGGTAGGAAAGGGGTGATCATTCTGTCTTAACCCAGACAAACCATCAACTACATCACAGCACTCACTGAGCTGAAGGCTTGAATTTCTAGAGTCAGGCAAGAGAGAAAGACAACCTTTCTCTTGCAACATGGTAACACCAGGCCTCATACCAGTTTGAAGACTGTGGAGTCCATTGCCAGTTTTGTCTGGACTGTCCCACCACACCCACCATAGAGTCTCGATTTACTGCCTTCTGACTTCCATCTATTCAGGCTTGTGAAAGTTGGACTGCGTGGGCAACATTTTCCTAGCAATGGCACCATCATAGCCACTGCAAAACAGTGGGTCACCTCCGCTGGTGCAGATTTTTATGAGCACAGCATGCAGGCTCCTGTTCATTGCTGATGAAAATGCATAGCTAATAGTGGTGACTATGTTGAAAAATAGCGTAGGTGAGAATTTGCTCTATCAAACAGTATTATCGTGCTCTCTGTATCTGTTGTAGTTTGAAAAATAAATAGGAGAAATTACTTTCAGAGTGACCTACGTACAATGATCTGTGCTTGGTGAGTGGTAGCGCTTGACTAGAACTCCAATCACTCATCAAACGCCTCCTAGCTTTTCCAGAATTTCCTCACCCATTCAGGATGTGTTCATTGTCCCTTGAGTGCCACAGCCTCACAAGCTTTCATTAATGACATGACTTGATGGTGACTGCCCATTTTGTCGAGGATGCAGCAGTTAAACAGAACTTGCTCGCAGGACTGGAGACCTCCCTCTGCATGAAGAAGTTATTGGGCCTAAAGGGAAATGAAGCAAGTGGGTGCAAGAAGCAAGGAAGCTTTGGCACCAGTCTCTCCAGTGCAAATTACCAAGCTCAGGAGCAGAGATGAGGTGCATTATTTCCACAACCCACCAGCCCCTACCAAACCCATCCTTTTATCTCTCTCTATATCTATCTATATGTAGCAGATCATGTATGGCCTGCCACAAGCAATGGTACACACTCATTAGGGCTACTTTTATATTGCATTTTTATTCTTTTCTGCCTGTGGACTAAGAAAAGGCCATTGGGTTTAGATGATGTGTTTTGCCTTTGCCCAAACCCAAAGACAAGGCACACAGTGCCCAGACTTGAGAACACCAGAACGCTGCAGTCATCTGGCCACACAGCTGTTATGAATACAGCACCGAATCCCTGGGGTTATCAGCATTGAGATGTGTGGGTTTTTTAACTGACCATATATGTGATCCTACAACAGTCCTTGCTGCACTGGAGGAGAGGAGGAGCTCAAATTTTAATTGGCACGAGGTGGTGTGGGTACAGGTGACTGCATGTCTGCGTTTGCATCTACACTATGATGGCTCCTTTATACAGCCCGGCAGGAACAACGTTCACTTTCCTTTTCCCTTTTCTCTCTCACAACAAAACATTCCCTCACAATTCATAACGTGACTAACAGATCTCAGGGCACTGAGGGGATCAGAAAATATATCTTTGAGCTGAACTGAAAGCAAATACCACCACCACGGCAGGGCTGGGGATTGGCAGGGTGATGTTCTGCTGACAGTGCAGGTAAATGCCCGTTCCTGAGACATGCTTGGGACATCCTTGACTCTCCGTGACCTGCGAACAGCAGTATGTAGAAGGGGCTCTTTGCCAAGACTTGCTATTTATCATATTAAAGAATAATTTGGATAACTGTCACTGTGGTGCATACCAAGTGAAGCCAACTCCATGGTTGTGAATACATTACCACGTACTCAAGTTTTCTTCTAACAGCTGTAACTCAGCAGCGTGCTGTGCATCGAGGCTGGGCTGGAACCGTGCGTTTAGCTGGTATCCTGCAACTAGCTCAAGGTTACGGGAAACCCTCCCATAAACACCACCCTATTATTTTTACAGTTTTGCAAATGAAATTGCGCTTCTTCCCCATTACTTTGAGGTATGGATGCAGCATTGAAACAGGCTGAAGAACAAAGAACTTTAGCCTGCTGTGTTTTTGAAAGCTGAACTTACATTCACATCGCTCTCCATTTCCCTCCGGAGCCCAGGCAGCTCTTTGCGTTATATTAAACATTAGATAAATAGCATAGATCTAATTAAAAGTTGAAGAAATGTGCTTCCCTTAATTGAATTCGTCCCAGTTACATTTCGCAGAGCGGCGTTAATCAAAGCTCCGGGTCACAGCGGCTGCATCGCGGCAGTGGAGTTAACCGCTCCGTGCCCTTACCTGCACACACGCACGGTCCGCTCCCCGCCAGCCGCACACTCCGGCCACGGCCGCGGCTCAGCGGGGCGGGCGCGGCGCAGCAGGAGGGCCGCGCACCGCCGGGCTCGGCAACGGCACCGGGCACCGAGCTCCCCGCCACCCTGACGACCG